>JAODKC010000009.1:17759954-17774017 GCA_026777985.1 Mormyrops attenuatus | reverse complement strand
CCCCCCCCCCCCCCACATTTATGGCAAGATACTCGTTATAATGTTTACCATTGTCCAAAGTAGAGTTCCTAGCACGTAGCCAGCTAGACAGACAGACAGACAGGCAGATAGATAGATAGATAGATAGATAGATAGATAGATAGATAGATAGATAGATAGATAGATGGATGGAGGTGGATGACCCTCTACATTACGCTTATCGTTCTGTCTGTAATGCTGCTCTCCTGCGATTGTAGCTACACATGCCCTGCAACCTTAATCAACGCAGATGTTCATAAGACCCTACCCCAGCCTCAGCTCGAACCCGGGCAAATGCAGATTAACATCCGAGATCCCCCAGATCAGAGTGTGACTTGGCAGGAGGGATCGGGAAGGAAGACCTTTGATCCGCTAAAGCCCCGTCAGACGGCTCATGCTCGTCAAACCCAGCGATGAACCCGTCTGCAGAAGTGCTGCAACCCGAAGGCGCCACCCTCTCCGCTCCCCTCCGCTGCTGCCTAATTGTCCCCAGAGGGCACACGCCAGCATGTCTGGGCCTCCACACCCTGCCTTGCACATGGGTACACATGCTCCACCAACATGAGCTGCCCATGGAAAAATCAAAGGTTATCCATGCTTGACTCCAACCAGGTTGCCCAGTACAGTACTCCAACAACGATACTGAAAGCAGCCTGCTGTTTTTTTTCCCTGACTAGTCCTAGTGCACACTCTGTAGGTAATTTCTTTTATCATAGAGCAGTGTTTCTCAACCCAGTCCTCGGGGACCCCCAGACAGTCCATATTTTTGCTCACTCCCAGCTCCAGCACAGCTGTACCAAACAAATCCAGACCACCGAATACCAGGTACAGGTGTGGTAGGAGCTGGGAGAGAGCAAAACTGTGGACTGCCTGGGGGTCTGCAAGGACTGGGTTGAAAAACACTGATATAGACTAATCACACTTCAAATGAGGACCATTTCACATTTTACACTGAACCAGAAATGTGCTCATATGGATATTACATATTTGCAAGACGTTTCATTTTGGAAATTTCAAACTAAAACTAACAGAAGCAGTATTAAGAAGAACTATATTCGACAAAATAATTGGTACCACTGGATTGAGAAGAGTTGTTATACTAATAAAAAGAAGCCGGGAGAAACCGTCTAGTGTTCTCCTGCACAGGTAAGGGCTCAGCACTGCAGTAAGCTCACCGTTCACTATGAGATGGAAAGTCCCAGCATCATGGCAAGATGCTAGGGCCTTAACTTCCATTTCATTGTAAATTACATGGTTTTTTTTGAGTTCCTGTTTTTTTCTGCTTGTGAAAGGTCTGGGGGGTGTTCCTCAAAACAGGATTTCTCAGTTGGGTTAACTTAAGCTAGAAGCAATGATCGTCCAATAAGAGTTTAGGTAAGGAGCATTCCTACTGGACAATCATGCCTTCTAGCTTAAGTTAACCCACCTAACTGAGAAATCCTTCTTTGTGAAACACCCTTCTGATGATGATATTCAAACTTCAGCCTTTGTCATTATCAATTCAGTGAGATGTTCAGAATCTGTGGCCCACTGTCTGGTAATAATTTTTCCAGCACAATTCTAAGCAGTTTGGAGCAGTTCCCTCTGAGACAAAGGATGCCTACTTAAAATAAAGACTTATTATTAATTACTTATTATTATTATTATTATTATTATTATTATTATGTAATAGTAGTAGTAGCAGCAACAGCTGTAGTAGTAGTAGTAGTAGTAATTATTGTAGTAAGACATGTTTGAAAGACATGTTGATGCTTCATCACAGTTACTATTACTACGATGTTTCAAGGCAATAATGTATACAAATGACCAAATGATGGGAGATATTTCTAAATAAGGGTTAATTATGTGGAAATGTGCCCTTTAGACAGTGAAATTAACTGTAGGCCTATTTAAGGACCCCCTGCATATATTAGGTAGCAAAGAAAAAGCATCATCTTATATCCAGCAAAATTGTTTCTTATCTGTTCAACAAGGTCTACAAACAAAAGGTTGTCTTTCAGTCTGTAGTCATATCAATTTCATTTTTTGAATAAATAATCAAAGCAATATTTTCTTTTGCACTGACAGCCATGGTAATCTTGGGCTGTAATATGAATTACTAAATATTTATGGATTCTTATCAATGGTCTTTGTGTAATGTATACACAATGATCTTTGAAATCAAAGCGATGGACAATAAGAAGATGGATCAATCACAAACTCATTTCATTTGCCTGTTTCAGCACTTCAGTGTTAGAAGAGGCAGTGCCATTACTCATTCTGATAAATTATTACACAAATTGACACACAAAAGACATGAAAATGAAAGTAACATCCCAGATACAAAATTTCATCATACATTATAACCAAACAGACATTGTACAAAGTAAACAGATCTTCATTCTTCGTTATTGTGCCTAGACAGCAGCTTGTTCTCTCCCCTTTCATGATTTATTTGGTTATTATTTAGTCTTATTTGTTCAGTACAAATAACTCGACACTACGTAACAGTGAGGCACTCAAATCGCATTCCAAGAAAACCTCTTAAGGGCTAAATTTTGAAATCAAAGGGCTGGACAGACTGGTTAAAAATAGGTTTTGCGATCCGTCATGGCCCACAAATTATGCTTAAACGATTTTTTTTTGGTGATTGTTTCAAATATGACCCAGATGTCAGGATCTGGAAATACTTTTTAGAAAGCTTATGTGGGACATTTGAACATGATTAAAGCTAGTTGTAAGTTTGCTGACATACGTTGTTAGGCTAAAAGAAATAAAGGACTTTCTTTATGCAATAAGCAATAAGCTAGCCAAGACTTTCTCTCTCGTCAGTAACTTTGGTACGGCACCTTCAAAGAAAGAAGTGTTCTTGACTTTGTGTCGAAGTGTAAATGGATTACAGTTATGTAACAGCATCATGGGCGGTCCCTCCGAATCCGAGGACCTGCTTCTGTAAACAGGGCCCGGTTCTGCTGCAAACCCTCCTCGAGCACTAAGCACCATTGCGCAGATGAGCAGTACACACAGATGTGAGGCTTCTAGGCGCCTGCTTTCCAAGACGCAGATACGCTGCCTTCTGAGTCACACCCCACCCCCCACCCACCACCACCACCAAAGCTTGAGACGGCAAATATTGTCAGAGAGAATACCGTCATGCACGGTCGCTGTCTTCTCTCCTACATTACCGCTCACGCTCTACCATATATGCTAATGGGATCCAACTACTGCCAGTCGGAATTCGGTGGGGGGGGGGTGCTTCGTAACTGACAAGACGGGAGGTGTGTATGTATAATTAAACATCAGAGGGTAAAGCAATAAAATGCACAAGATGGAATGAGTCTAATCTTGGCCTCGGGATCCTCAATAATCTACCCAAAACCACCAGCCCACAAACACGGAGATCTGAAACGTATGACCCATTTTAATCAAACATCCCCCTTCCACTTGATTCATTTTTTAATTAAGCGCAAGAGAGGAAATTGCAGCTCTGGAGTCTGTGATGGGGTGCATAATATTTGGAGAGGGGGTTCTCAATCTAAACTGTCTTTGCGGCCTGATATCACAGGGCAACACGGAACTTATCTCTGCTCCTGCAGCTTCTCCTGCAAAATATTTAACCTTGCAAAATAATAGAAGTGCAACTCAATCAGTGCCACCTTGCCCGGATGAGCCAAATTCCTTGGTGACCCACTACTCACCCCAAAACGGAATTGTGATATGAGACGGGGCCCCTTGGAGGTTACGTGTGCAAAAGCACCATCTCAAAAAAAAAAAAAAAAAAAAAAAAAAAGAGACGGAAACAGGAAAGCAGAAAAAGGGCATCACCAAAAACTTGCAGGAAATGGAGAAGCTTGTAATAACACTGACACATGTTTGAATAGCACCAGATGAAAATGCTGCCTTGCAGGGGCAATGCTGCACCCAGCCCCATGTTACGCGGCTGAAAAAATCAGTGAACAATTCGCATTAGTCCAACACAAAACTATTCCATGGATACTGTTCTAGGAAGTAGGCTGCCAAGCTTAATAGCATTGTTTTCTCTAATATATTTTCCATGAAACATACGATGTACGGTTTCTAATGAAAGTAGATTATATGCAGTGGAAATTGAAGTTCAGAGTTTATTGCTAAAAGATGTATACATTTGCCAGGGATTAGCCTCAATCAGTAGCTGCAGCTGCAAAGAAATTTATTAATTGCATTTTCAGATTAAGTTAGACGAAAAAAAAAAACATAACAGCAGAGGTAACCAGTCAATTACTTCTAGAAACTAGTTATGTACATTAGTCACTTTTAAACCATCAATACATCAAGAAGATACAAGAACACTGAATAGTAAGTCTACAGCTTTACGTTTTGTTAATACTTTTTCCTACAATTAATTCAAAGAGCTGTAGTGCAGTTTATGTGATTGATATATATATATATATATATGCACACATACACACACACTTGGGTACCTCAGACAGTTCATATATAACATTAAAATAAGATATTAAAACAAATATAACATGTTCAGCCTGCTCTTTGCATTGTCACGCTCGTTTACAAACTTATAAGCTCTCCTGTCTGCCGTCTACTGTGAAGTTTTCTCATGAGCCTGTAAACAAACTGCTTTAATAGCCCCAGAAGAGTGGAAAAAGGTCAAAGGTGATTACTTTCAGGGTGAACCTGCCTGGGTACTTTCCGGCAATGTGCCGCGGACAGTCCACCCTGGCCCAGATACACAGAAACCCATCCAGACTTTCCCTTACGTGGAACTGTGAAGCGCAGAAGCCTAGCCCACCTTTTATCTGGGCCACACTTGACATTTCAACCACAAATAAAGAGCAAATTAAATAAATAATACCATCCCCTAAAGTAAAAAATGGAAAAGAAAATGCCTGAAAAATTGCAATCTGTTCGTCCACCTGTGTCACTCGGAGCTGTTTGTGTGACAGATGATCCCATATCCATATTCCCTGGCAGAGGGGCAGGGGGAGATTTGGCACGAGGGAAAAGGGCAGATTTCATTCAATTGCATTCAAACAGGTCATGAATCACTACAGCACACCTGGGGGAAATTGAGGCTGTCCTCATCACTGGGCTGAGACCATGGAACCCCCCCCCCCCCACATATACACACACACACGCCTGTTCCTGAACCACCCAATGGTAATTATATCAAGTACCCAACACTTGATTCCCTGCACATTTTCTGAAAAGCTATCCGTCCTTCTGTCCTAATTGGAAAACACTGAAGAAAGAAAGAAAGTAAGAAAGAAAGCAAAAATGAAAGAGAGAAAAGCCAAGAAAGATAGAATGAAAGAAAGAAAGAAAGAAAGAAAGAAAGAAAAAGAAAGTGAAATGACAATATTCAAATGAGTGAATTAATGTTTCCTTGTGATAAGCAAGCTTTAATATCAGCCTGACAATTTGAATGCCTGAATACTCACCCTGCCAACAAGAATTGGGTCCGGTCCAGAGAACTCTTCCAGCACAAACATTTGATTCCAAACCCATCCCCTTTTGGCACGAGTTAGAGGTCCGTGTCCTTCGGCAGGACCACGCAGGCCCATTGCAGATACGGTCTGATCCAAACTTTCTGACCGATTAACCAGGGGATTCATGAAGGCACAAGGAACGCATGTAATCCACACAAGCAACATGGAAGTCCAACGATCTGTCCGCATCTGCTCCAGCCGTTTCGGCGTCATTTCCAAAGAGGGGCAGTTCTCCTGTGGACAAGCTGGTTACTTCGCTCCGTGTCTGAGCTCAACCTTAGAGTTCATGGCGTGCTGAAGATCCTGTCTCTGCTATGTTAGTCTCCAGAGGTGATGGAAATGGTACATTCTTCTCACTGGCCATCAGTTTTTTGGTTTGTCAGCATGCAAGACCTAAAGAATAATGGACAAAAGAGCTTTGGCTGAATGCCAGATGACACCATTGAGAAGAACAGCTGGACGAATTCTGACAGAAGACATGAAGTCAACAAGCAAGACCACTGTTCACCTCAATTCTTAATGACATCCAAACACCTTTCATTGTGGAAACCACAGTCACTGGAGAGATTGATCAAAACAAAGAATACATTAAATAATTATATAAAGACACATGCAGGCATTTTCGATAATATAATATAAATGTTACTTTCTGTCATCCAATATAATGGTGGAGAAACCTGCACCGAGTCACGTAATGGACGCGAGGGTCACAACCTTCTTTGGTATCAATCCCTAGTCACACTTACACTGAATCCCATTTTGTAACAAAACAGGATGCATGTGTGCACAATCTGTTTCATTTATCTGTATTTCCTATAAAAATTATTTGTGTCATTTATAGGATACGCCGCAATGACGATGAAACCATAATGTCAAACTTTAACAATAATAATAATAATAATAATATGTGATCATACAATAATATGATTTTATTGACTACGACTGCATTATTTGAAAAGGTTCTCACCATAATCATCACCATCACTGTTATATTTGTGAATCATGGTGATCCTCTTCCAGGCTTCCATTAAAAGTATATTATGATAGTATTGCCTGCGCAGGATCATGCTTCAGAAAATAATAATGATAAATTAATAAATCAAATCTACAGCACACGAATTAACGGGGTGATGCAACTCTTGATCGGAGAACATCCAATCAGATCCATCCGAATTATATATAATTAAATAAAATTATTATTATTATTATTATTATTATTATTATTGTTATTATCAATCCATTAGCCAGGTAAAATGGCTGATCACATTCATGCAAGCCGGTCTGAACGCTTCCGTTTGAAAGTCCTTTTTGGAGGTAAAAGGCGCATTAGTATATAAATGTCAAACTGCACTGGGCTGAACACAGAGTGGTTCAAATCAAACCCTGTTAACATACGGAAGCGAATGAAAGCGATACTTAATAGGCCTCTTATATGTTATAAGGAATAAATTAAACGACATACGGGTCCCACATTCAACATTTTAGTTAATTTTATTTCTATTCCTGTCTTCCCTGGACAACCTTGACTGCCCATCAACTTTAAGGTTGTACATTACGATTGCATATTTCTTCTTAGACTTTAGGAAAACGTACATTTAAGAGTGCAGAATATAATTTGAACTCATTTAATAACATAACTCAAACGTACAAGCATCAACACGAGTGTGTTTGAAACATGTAACCGTGAAGTCAAAAAACAGACAAGCGTGGCTAATGCTCGCAATAAACTTGGTTGGATAACCGGTTCTACCTGCCTCGGATGTTCTAGTGCATCGGTGAAGCTGAAAACGATTATTAAATATATATGTGTATATATATATATATATATATCATATAAAAGTACATAAACCACACAAAGCAGCGTGTCTCTGATAAAGAATAAGCATTCAGGAAAACCACTTTCGGACAAATTCATCAGTAGTACATTTTACTTCCCTGTCCGATATCTACAGCGGCTCTATGCTATTTTTCCATTCACAGTTTTAGTTTAAACTTAAGAAATAATCCTTAACGACCAACGTAGAACTACAACGAGCTCATTCTTTCCCGTCAGTGCTATCTTAATATATTAAAGATTAGCCTATATTTAGAAAAAGGTTTAAATCAAATGTATTTCTACCTCAGTGTATATACACATTCAAGGTTGCAACTTATATAAATTATAATATATAAATTAGAACAAATCCAACTAAACATGGCATTTTTTTTTTCTTTCAGAGATCTGAAACAGTCGTCGCCGGGGCAGGACAAAGGTAATCGGTCCTGTTAAAGCGATCATGTTCTCACGGCCGGTTTCAGGACCACACCAAGTGGCCAGCTCCCCCAGACAGGCGCACTTTTGCGCTATTTCAGAAGCGCTCCTCGTCCATGCGGGCGCAAACAGCGCAACCCCTCAGATTAAAAAAAGCAATACAGACAACGGGAACCAAGGAGAAAGATCCAAGAACACTCCGTATATCTGTTGTCCAAAAGAAAATGTTAAAGTATCGGCATCTTTGCTCGACTGAAGACAGCGCGTATTGCCGCCGGCTTTCAGTCTGCTACAGTACCTGCAGCGGGCAGCGCGCTTTCTTCCCCTTGCTGTATTATGGATTGTATATTATATACACTTCGCCTGTGTATTCCCGTCAATACTCTCGCCAGTAACTAATACTTCACAGCATAAGGGCAGCACGGACTTTCCCGTCAGTTACGGCAAAACTCGTCCTGCCTGACAAGCCCCGGTAACAGGGGATGCTGCGTTTCAAGATCTCGATATAATAACAATAATAATGACAATAACAATAATAACACCATACGCTAACTTTACAGACCCGCAACCTAAACGCGACTGTCTCCAAACATTCATTAACCTGTTAGTTTTCTTTCTTTTTTCATATACTTACTTCTCTTGTATCCAGGTGTTTGTATCATCGCAAGCCTTTTTTATATATAAAAAAAAGAGATATAGCTTTAAATGGCCAACGCTCACTTCAAGTCCTTTGGATGGAAGTTAAAAAAGAATGGGAAAGAGCAAAAGACAAAATTCCGCAAAAAAAAAAATTGTTAAGCAAGGGGGGGATGTAGGAGATTCCTAGCGGTTCGCCAGCCTTCAGAAGAAGCCTGTGTGCATTAGGAGCCCGGCAATGCTGCCTGCTCGGTTAGAGAGAGGTGCGCGGCGCTGGGAGGCTCCCTCGCACCCTCCCCTCGGTGCGCTCATTGGGCTGAGCAGCAGGCAGCATCGGCGCTCTTATATCAAGGGGATACATAACTTTTATGGGCATGCTGCGACGATGCTCTCAAAGCCCTATTTGCATTCCTTTGATCAACGAGCACTTGGAAACAAATAATAAAGGGCGCTACATTGACGGTGCGTTGTGAAGGAGAACATCGGGAGTTCTGCGTCCTCCTATCGACAGCCGTATTTATCCTCTGTTCTTTCTATAGTTTAATCACGGAGGAAGAAGCAGAAGTGAAGGCAAGGCTTCCGTTGCCGGGCTTTGCTTTGTATTTCAGTCTGATCCATCCATCTTTGTTCAAGCTGTTATGGGGGGGGACGTATGTCGTGCGTCGACTGGCGGTTTAACAGAAATGGACAAAAGCTGTGTCGTACGTATTGCATTTTTCCATCCTGATAATTGAAAATGGGGTAGGGGGGAGTGAGTTTCTATTGATTCTGTTCAATGACCATCGTTCAGTAGTTTGCGTAAATGCTCCAACAACCGCCAAGTATCCATAAAAAGCTGCAGTTTACCCATATGTGTATTTGGCTTTATGTGGCCCTCCGTGAACGTGTTCCTTTGAAAGGCTCTAAAATGACGATAAATGCAATTTTAATGTCATAAACGTCATCTTTCCCGGCGAAATAGGAAAGAAAGAAGTTTAAAAGCACATATAACGATCTCTCTATTAAACCTGACATGAGCGAAAAGTCACTTCGCGTCGTAAAATTACATTTCATTAACCTCCCTGGAAGTTTATCACCTATCATACACACCGCAAAACGAGATGCGCTACCCACGTATAACAACAGAGACCGTTAGCGCTCCACACTAAGTTATGTATTCTAAGGCAATTAGAAGTAGGCTATACATAAACGAGGTACAAGTCACTCATGAATAAATGAGCAAATAAAGCCACAATATTCAGTTGGAAACAAAATGTACTTTTGTAAACGATTCTAATGATACCAAAAATCGTCACTTGTAACACGTCATTTGTAGCCCGTTAAGTGGGTCATGATAAACAGAGAACGATGAATAGTGAGAGGAAATGCAGCAAAGATGCGTCCGATCACGCAGCGCTTTCAGCTCTGCTGGTTCCCCACTGTCCGCCAGGGAGCTACGCGGAGCGCCGCACGACACGCCGGCGAGACCAGCGCCCTCTAGCGTACAGTGCTGAAGCGGCCGTCAAACCTGATAAAGGCGCTCCAGTAATGGTCAGAGGGCTCTGGGGACGTGGACTTCATTAGTCAGAGTATGATGACGTCCGGAACACTCGCGGATGCCGTAACGCGTTTTTATAATTGCAGGAGTTTACTGCTCGGAACACAGTTACATGCAGTTCACGATGATTGTGCCGATAATTATACGTCTATATTCACAGTGAAGAACAGATTACCATTTCCTTAACATGCCTATGTTTATAGTTGACACAAAAATGATAAACGGACGGTAATTAAAATTTCTGCAGGTTTCAGAGGAATCAGAATATAAATATTGTTTAGTGTATTTTAATTTGTTCTTTAACAAGTCAAAATCAATGTTAACGAATTGGTTAATGAAAGCAGCGGAAGAAACGTATAATTTGCCCAGCTCTACAGATCCGAGATCCCTCCGATAACTTTAAAAAAAAAAAAAAAAGAATAGGTGATTATTCCTCTTTTCGATGACCTTTACATGTGCTGTAAACAGAGGTTTCGTAGATTTATGTATCTTAATTATATTATGCAGAATATGAAGATAACCTTAAAGAAAAAGACAGTTGCAAAAGCTAATAATGTGAAAATGGGATATATATTTATCTAAGGACATTCAGATTTTTGCTCATCCTTGAGCCTGGGGTTTTGGGACAAGAATAATAGGAGGATAAGGACCACACTGCAGTAGGGTGAGCACTCGCACAAGCAAAAAACGGGCCGTCATTGCCAAGGGCACAAATAAGTGAAAACGTTTAAATACAGCCCACGTTCTCCATCTCTGGCAATTTAATCTTATGTTTCCACTTCAGAGAGTGTGAGAAAGGCTTTCAACCGAAAGGCTTGACATGAAAGAAACAGCCACACCAGGCCTCCTTGTCTTTTCCATGCAGCAGTGATTATGAACAAAGCTAAAGACTTATAAAGTTTGTGAACCCTGCAGAATTTGGTATTCCTGCATTATTTTGACCTGAAATGTAATCTGATCTTCATCTAAGTCTTAATAAAGAGAATGTGATTAAACAACTGAGTTACAAAGAAGTGTGCTTTTTATAGCCCTTGAGCTTACTGATCCATCGTTCACCATTTTTTGGTTAGAAAAGTATATGGAAGTAGAGAAATATACCAAAAGTCCTTAGTACTGAGTGTGAGGCTCAGTGGGCTAAGCCTGTGTTCCTGTGATTTAGAGGTTGCTGGTTCAAGCCTGGTTTCAGCACGATAGTCACATGTCTGTGGGCCTTTAATCAAGGCCCTTAACCCCCAGCTCCATGGGTGCTGCAGCCAGTGACTGCCCTTTGCTGCTAAGCTTTCTCTCTCCTCTATGTGTGTCAAGGAGAGCAAGACGGAATAGGCAAGAAGAGAATTTCCCCATCAATGTAGGGGAATGTCTTTATGATCATAGCTTGACTTCACCCTCATTATTGAAGACCTGTCGTGCTTGTTTTTAAATTCCATCAAAGGCGTGCCTACAAGTGGGCAGGGGGTGGCAGTGCCCCTCCAAAATAAATTACTGGCCCACTCAACAGGTGGTGTCGGTGAAAGGTGTCAATCCATTGCCCCCCCCCCATTCCACTAAATTCTACACATTAATTTGGAAGCATTTTTGATGTCTATTCCACAATATTTTCAATTCATCAGTACTTCTGGTTGTCTTGCTCACTCCAGGTCATGCTCCAAGATACTAGAAGAACATTGTTTTAATGTTATGCTGTTTCAATATATATAACTTCTCCTGCTTCATGCATTCTCTTGATTATATGTTGAGGATCACTGTCATGTTGTATGACCCACTTTCCCCTAAGCTTTAGCTTATGGACGGATGCGCTGACACTTTCACGTCAGAAACTGCTGGTACCCTCCAGAAGTTAAGGGTCCCTCCAAGACTGTAAGCTGCCTGGGTCGTGAGCCTGTGAGTCAGCCCAATGATTCTCCCACCATCACACATGTTTGGCATGAAGTTCTGCTGTTGAGAGGCAACATTGCCAAACATATTTCCTTTTGAAAAATGCATCTATAGAACATCCAGAGAACATTCTATATAGCTTTCTGGGTCATTCCGGTCTCTGACAATCTCAACATAGGCAGAAATGTTATTTTTTGGGAGTAGTACTTTCCTTTTGATTCTTGTTATGGTGGATTAATGACTACTTACATAACCCAATGTCAGAGAGGGCTGCAGCTATTCTGGAATAATTAATGTCTAGTTCCTAGAGTAATTTTGGATGGATGACCATTTCTTTTAAGAGTAACGGTGCTGTTGTACTCTCTCTGGTTCTATTCATTCTCGTCATTGGTGACAACCAAATCTTTTACTTCACTTGTATAGGTATTACACATACAGCTCACACACACCAGTGTTGTTCTTTTCTGTTAAAATGTCGAATGACATATAATGGCCAGAAACATACGCTAAACATTAGAAGCTGCTCTAACAATTCATTTTAACCACTGATCTAATTACCTTCTGGTACAAGGCCATGGCATTCCTGTAACCTATATCGCTAAGCATAGGGCATATGGCAGAGGGCACCTCAGATATGACTACACTATAAGACCCATACTCACTAAATATGAGTCTTTTAAAGACACTGCGTCACCTCCCTACTTGTCTTTGGACCATAGCGTAAAAGGGAGATTATGCAAACTCCACAGAGACAGGGAGCAGGAATTGAGAATGAAGCCCACATCCCAGGAGCTGTAAGGCTGCTGTGACACGTCACATTGACCAAACATTCACATTCTGAGCTTTAGTGAACATAATTATTGATATTCACTTCATCATGTGACTCATTTTATGGCCAATAAAAATAGTAGTAAATATTCATAATTGTTGAGGATTGGTAATTCCTTGGCATGGGGGCGCAGTGTCTAGCGTGGTTGTTTCACACCCAGGGGTGTTGTAAATGCGGGGGGCAGTTAGGATGATTCCAAGGGGCCCTGACTGACAGGGGCCCTAAAAATTTTCAAACTTAATTGGATTTGTTTATTGGTCTGGGTTGAGGGCCCAAAATGATGCACTTTCATCGGCTTAAAATCTCTAGCTGCACTCCTGCCCACACCTCTGGAGATTCAACTCTCGTGTGTGAATCTTGCATGTTTTTTTCCATGTCATTGTGGGCTTTCCTCCAGGTTCTCTGGTTCCCCCCTACAGTATGATGTTTTGGAGCTGGCCAGGTGTGTGGTGTGTGGTTATTAATGGTGTGATGCCCTGTCCTGGGTTGTTCCCTGCCTTTTGCCTGTGGCATCTGGGTCAGGCTCCAGACTCCCATGACCCTGCATAGGACAAGCAGATATGGAAGAATGATGCGTGATAAACCTGCCGGTCACTGTTTGAACTTGATGCGTATAAGTTTAGAAATATGACGTAATGCTAGAGAATCTCGATGGTAGTGAGCTGTCTTGGTCACTTAAAGAGGAATGTTGATTTGTGAAAAGCTTGGGGCATGCTGGCTCTCTCTCTGTCACACTCCTTTAATCATTAGACTGAAGTTATTATTGGGATACTTACCTACCTGCTGTTAAGGGGTAGCTCACTTGCTAATTAGAATTTAACTAAATATTACCTGCTGGACTGTGTCTATAGAGGATTTGGAATTCCAGCTCATGAATCAAATCTGCTTATGATAAATATATATATTTTTTCTCCTTATAATATTTAATTTAATTCCATGTGCAGCTCTGGATTTTAACACTGAAAAAATATTGATTGAATTTAATCCATGTGTATTAATATTGGCTTAATGGAGCAGAGCTGTTGCCTCCCACCTTCCTGCTGGGGGGTCGATTCCCTTCCCTCCATTTTCATTAAGTTCACATGTTCCTTCCGTGTTGCATAAGTTTTGTCCCACAGACCAAAGAGTGTGCCTTGATGAATGTGTCTCTCCGTTGCCCATGTCATGCTCCCTGTGACAGATGGGCATTCCCCTAAGGCTGTTCTCCTACCTTGTGCTTCATTCTGAAGATAGATGCCCACAGTGTAGGGTTCCCCAATTCCAGCCCTGCAGGGCCAGAATCCAACACAGTTTGCAGATTTCCCTGCTCAAACACATCTTAATCAGCTAATTACCAGGTTTAGCAGGTGTGTCTGAGCAGGGAAACCTGCAAAGTGTGTTGTAAACTGGCCCCCAAGGACCGCAATTAGGCCGTAGTGTGTGATCAGAGTGATAGTATCTGTATTCAAGGGTGTA
>JAODKC010000009.1:17726779-17750817 GCA_026777985.1 Mormyrops attenuatus | reverse complement strand
CTCCGCTGCTCGCCCGCCCGCCGCGCGGTGGGGCGGCCGCCCGCCCCCCCCCGCGCGCGCAAGCAAGCCCTGGGTTAAGAACTTACAGACAACTTGTACTTACAAATGGACTGTCATAAAGCCTATTATATAGAAAATTTGTGTCAAATACAATGGGTCATAAGGATGAACACACTTTGTGACACTCGTGAAAACATTATTTAACAGTATTTAATTTTGCTTCATTCATTTAATTAATCCTTCCCAAAAATTAGACCGCTACATGATAAATCCTTCATTTGCCATTTTCGCAAATATATTGGTATTCTTCTCTTTTCCTACCCCATCTTGCTCCCCATAGCTTGGGGGTCACAGCACAGGGTCAGCCAATGTGTGCTGTCCCTGGAGCTGGCGGTTAAGGGCCTTGCCCAAGGGCGCATGGTCATGTGACTGTTCTGCTGAGGCTGGGGCTTGAACTGGTGATCTTCTGATCGCAGCCACTCACCGCCTGCCAAAGAAGGCCCAGAATGATGCTTGGAAATCCCAGACTGGGAACCCAGGCTATGGCAGAGAGAATAGCAAATCCTGACTGCTAGACCACCAGGGACTCCCTATGTTTCTAGCAGAGGATGGTTTTAAATAGTTCAGTTGTGTCCCCACCCAATATCAAACTCTGCCCTACACCATTGTACTTGTCCCATACTTAACAATGAGATGACTTAGCTTGTCCCTGGCCACATAGACTAGGGACTTTAATGGCTTGTGTTTCCTCTGAGGACGGTCTCTGCAGGGGCTCTTCCTCCCTAATTAATAATGGGGGTATATGGCTGACACCCCACAAGATTATTAGAGAAGTCATTAGAAAATATGGTTTCTGTCCTCATCTGGCACACGTATGAAGGAACACAGCCGCCCAGGGGGACTGGGCCACAGAGCTGCAAGTGTTTTGTTCCGGAAATTTAATTGCACCATCTACAAACTTGTTCCTGTGAGTATTACATTATAATGACTGTGTTTGAACACGAAATTAAAACGAAAAGTCTTTTCTCAGGCCTGAGATAATCTTAATGGAACAATAGTATAGTTAAGCTGTAAGTCTTATTTGACTTTAAGCCTCGTATTATCAATTTGACGATAAAATTCAGTTAGTCTTGACTGCCATTCAAATGTAGCAAATACTATAATTTCCTTATCTGCAAGCTTTCATTTTTTACAATGATTCCCCACCCCCACCCCCCTTTTCAACGAGTTCATGCAATACGTTAAAATTGCGGTTCTCCACTTGGCGGATTTCAAATGAACAATTTTCTTTCAGGAGGAATACACCCAGGCATGATCAATTCATTTAAACCACAACAAACTGTTTGCAAACTGAATCAAACCTTTGCAATAACACCCATCTTTAAATTGCATTTGAAATAAATTAGACGGCATAATATCCTGTATTCTACATAAGTGATTATTTTCAGCCGGTTAAATGCTCTTTATATCTTGATAGGACAGCATAAAAATGTGGCCTGCGTGCATTAAGCACAACGTTAATTAAATTAAACCGTCCTAATGCTTTATGTTTTGTACCTATAATTGCAGCAACAATTGGGCAAAATGAAATGCCATAATCTACTATGTGATTATGTACAAAGAATAAATTCGGGGAATGCAGTACTCAACATGGGTACTGATTTATTGAGAAAAATCCCTTGTTCTTTTAGTTACAAAACAGACATGAAGGTTACCTTTCAACTTCAGGGCCAAGCTGCTTTCTGCCATACATCCATGAAGATAAGTAAACTCTTGATGTTGATTACTTATTTAGTCAAGTAAGTAATTAATAAGAAATTATATTATGAAGGAACTGTAAATGGGATCTTTATGTTTTAGAGGGCATGCTGAATTGATCTGTTAGGGCTCCTTTTAATAAACAAGCACTTGAATGTGGGGTCAGGTTTGTACTATGGTACGACAAAGTTTTGCTGAAAGTCAATCAAAACTCAGCCTTCGTACGAATGACACATAACAGGGGGCTGTTTGCCAGACCTTAAATACTCAGAAACAACATATTTCTCGTCATTGAAGATTTTCCTACTCATTCTGTTCATCTGAATCCCTTATTTGTTTTTAATAAGACCCCTCCCATGCTAGTCACTCCCATGATTTTCACACTTTTCATACCCGTTTCTAATTTCTCTCAAACTAACTCCCGAAATCTACATGTACGGCATATTTTTGAAGCAGCAGGACCCATCCGACAAATAGACATACGTTACATTACACGATGCTACACAACCATTTGCATAATGAGCCATAATGTCAGCCAATAATTGCCAATTTTAGCGCTTTGCTATGCCATATTAAGGTCTGAAAGGAAGCTGCATGGCTTTAAGCAAAGCCGGGCTCTTGGGGGCATGCCGGTGGAGCATCATTAGAAGACTGGAGTGGTTGGTGCACAGGGAGAGGTGGATGAGGGCAAAGAAGAAAGAGGGGAAAATTAATGGATGTCTCTTTGCTAAAATGGAGCAGGTCTCGTCATTTCCGTCTTTGATGCCGGCACAAGAGACACTCTCTGAGAAGCCTGCCTGTTGAAAGTCTATTAATCTTCCATGTACTTGTTGACGAAAAAAAATCACCATCAGGATTACATCTTGCGAATATCTGCTGTGGGAAAGGTAAAGGGACACGATTCATCACAGTGAACTTAACTATACAAATTTTGCATGAATCTTTTATTGTAAATGAGCAAAGTAATTGAAGCAACGACAGGGCTGACGAGATGCTGGTCAGCGACTGAGGATTACGTATCTCATGATAACGATTAATACTTCATCTCATATACTCGCGAATGTCATTCAGATTACACAAAGGTGCCATATAGCCAACATTTGTTAAGGAGGCACATAACCTGTATTTCACTGCAAACAAGGAATGTGGATTCAAGCACGTTTTCCATGCTGTTGGAAACCAGCATTTCATATTTTCCAAATTTTTAATCAAAATACTGATCACTTAGCTACTGCATCAATCCTGGCATCATCAACGCAGCGGAAACGCAGATACCATGAACAACATAAAACTGAGCGCTATGCCAAGTGTCATTATTGCACTCCGTATGGCTTTCGTGCCAATATATTATAGATTAGCAGCTTGGGCTCAGAGGCACAAATATAATGATTAAAAATTGCCACAAAGCTAAAAGATAGCCATGAGAACACTTGCAAAGAGAACTTTTAATTATACAGGGATCAGAAACTGTGAGTATAAACACTTGTCATTTCTGTATAACTCATACCACATGTGTGGGCACGTGTGTGCCCTTATACGGTGAACAGTTTTGCAAGGTTTCAGTTATAAAATTGTTATAAAATTAGGGGCTTTGATTTTGCTCCTCCTTGCAGTATATAGAGGTAGTCTGTCAGAGTAAACGGAAAGGGCAAGCCTTACACTATGTAAAATTTTGCCATTGATGCAGTCCTAACAGCATGTTGCAGATAAGCCAATAAATCAATCACGCCACCAAGCTCAGAGTGCTGTCATGGCAACAATATCTGACAAGCGTAAAATGCATCTGGAGGGTCATTGATGGCTTCTCCACCCTGGCTGCGTTCAGTAAGTTACGGCAAATGGAGCATTAGCTGTTGTTTGGCACAGACTGAAGCCTACACAGTGCTACCCAATGGTTTTCATCCAACATGTGTAATATTATTCTTGTAATGGACACCACCCCAAATTCACCAATATAGTTCTGAAATACATATACAGACGCTCCTCTACCAACGAACGAGATACGTTCCGAACGGCCGTTCTCAATTTGAAATGTTCGTAAGTCGTTATTCATCATCATTTTAAGGCCATACGCAAGTACTAAAAACTAAGATGCCGAGAGTACGCACGCTACGCTGCTGCGCGGTGGGAGTAGCGGCCAGAACTGGAGCACAGACAAAAAATTTGATGTTGCGGACAGGAAACGGGAGCCCAGTGAACACAATTTGGACTTAAAGATCCTCTTCGTTCGTATGTCTGAAAGTTCGTAAGTTGAACATTTGTAAGTAGAGGAGCGTCTGTATTTAAGGAAATGGTTCAAGGTGTACTCCCCAGGCAGAGTTGAGACAAAGTACAGAATCAAAGATTAAGTTTCATGGCTAAATAAAAATACTTGTTCATTTAATACCAGTACATCACATATTATACAGTGCAAAGATAAGACCTTAAACTATCACTACTTATAACATGCAATTAGTGACTTCAGTGGGCTAAACACTAAATATCATCCTTGTTTATTCTTATTTTGAAATGCCATCTCAGACTACTCAAATGTAAAATGTACAAAAAGAATAAAAAGCAGGCTTGTGTATACTTTTCAGCATAGTACAGGTTTGTTTTCCAGCAGAGTTAATGACATTTCCTCTTATTGCTTCTCATAAAGTCCCTATCCAGAACATAATGAATCTCTAAAGAACATATATTTGCATACATTTCTGGTTCTGCTGTGTGGAAATTCATTTTTTTCTATACATAATGTACATTTTCACTGTTAAACAGGTTTATTTAAGTTTTTTGTTATATTACACACTCTAAAAAAAAAATCCTTCGCTCAACTTAAAAAAATTATGTTAACAATGTGCATGCATTTTTTAAATATTTTTCCGGTTTCAATTATTGAGTAAACCGAATGAGTATTTTATAGTTAGACTAACTTAAATGTTTAAGAACAGCCAAAACGATTTGCCTTTACTTCTGCAAATCTAATTTTAAGTTAAAACGACGTATATCACTATAACTTTTATATTTAATGTCTTCATTAATCTGAACTTCGCTGTTTTTCCATCTTATTTTATTTCCGTCTTACGGCTGTTCTCCGCCACAAAAGGTAATGTATTTCTAATCGGCTACCGCAAAGCGGAAGTAAGTTACTAGAACCCCACCTTTCAGGGAAGAGCAAAGTCTTTCTCTTGAGTTTTTAACAGGACTAACACAGGATCTCGATAAACCTCAAACCGAGTGCTACCCATAAACATGGAGAGGTCTGGCGCTGACAGTAAAGTATTTGTCATATCCTTCCAGTTGTCGACATTTGAACTGAAGCATTCTTCTATTGTTATGACTCATTACTGAAGAAAACTAAGCCCTCTCAACAAAAAAATAATTACAGAGGTAAGACAGTATATCTAAGCATTGTTGCTAGTCAGGTGCATCTCAGTAGGCAATGTTACTAAGCACACGTCATCTCCATATGGCTCCAAAAACATGTCAGCGAGTTGTTTACCTGCACATTCTCTGAATACCTGCACATTCTCTGAATGCCTGCACATTCTCTATACCTCAAGGTAATAGCATCTTAGCCACTTTCTGGGTACCTTACATAAGGCATTACATCATCTTACTCGTAGAATGTAAAGGGGTAGATCGAGGCCAAAATGCAAAGACTGCTGTTTGTCCTCCAAGCTGCTCCATGAACACCCCCCCCCCCTTTGAAATACATAACTAATGAACAAATAATCACACATGTGTCAGGTCAGAGAGTCGCTGCCAGGTGCGGAATATTATTGAAACGGAGATGATAAAAATGACCATGTAAGATGTGGCTTTGATAGCCTAAGGCAAAACACAACCTAGTCAAATTACAGCGTTTATGAAGGAAAAAAAGGCTCGTTTTGGCTCAAAAAGACATATTGGGAAGACTGTCCCACTGTAAGACGGCACTGTCTTTGAGATGCAAATTGGATAAGATTGTCTTGAATTGTTTGGCAAAAGACATGAGATAAGAACATATAACTCCAAAGAAATGCCCGAAAACATGACTGAACAATTAAAAAAAAACAAAAACATGTGTGGTGTTTACAGCAGGAATAAACTCTTCTCGTAAAAAGTCCACTGCGGCTCATCTCAACTCTGCTACCTGAGTGACCCAGAAGGCAATTGGAAGATTTTCTGCAGACAGATGGTACAAAAGTTTAACTTTTTGGCATAAATGAGAAATATTACTAAGCAGGAAAAATACTACCTTTCAGTATGAAGAATTTCATTCGAGTTGTGCAGACCAGTGATATGAGGTTTATGACTTGCCTGTCCTGCGTCATGCCCCAGTCAGTCCGGCGAGCTCAATCCCAACAGAACACGACTCATCCAGCATAACGATGACCCCAGACATCCCCAAAATGACCAGAATGGTCAAGCCAACACCAACACAAAGGGTCAATCAAACGATTCAGAAAGCCTATGTATGCAATCATTGCTGTTAAATGTAGTGCGACCAGGTACCTAATCTAAAGGTTCACACACATACACAGACACGCACAAACACACACACAGAATATATTTAAGGGACAGCAAACAAGGGCACACACAGTATGAATAACTGTGTACTGTCTGTTTAATTCGATTCTCTACATCAATACACAATCTGGTCATCTTTTAGGTAAAAACTGTTCAGCCATTATTACAGATAATAGGGCTTTGCAAACTGTATTTATTGCATTTTATCCTTTTAATTGTTTTTCTTTTCTCCCCTGCAGTGCCATCCCATACATAGTGTTCCCCTGCCTTGTGCCCTTTAAAGATTTTTATAATTTTTATAATTAAGAAAAAATATTTTATGGTAATAATAATAACGATGATAATTTATTTAGGATTATTATAAAAAATAGTTTAAATACTAAAACAAATTAATAAAAAATATAGTAACACTTTACTGGAAGCTGTCATCTATGATGCATTATAGATACCTTCATAATACATTCATAATGCATAAAAAACATGGTGTCACGGCGTGGACGATCCACTGAAGGTTCCAAGAAAATTGAACACCGAAGGGAAAACCACAAAATAAAAGGAACCATGAGGGGTCAGAAATAAAACTGAAAACAGATAAAAGAAAAAAAACTAAAAAGAACAATAAACGAACAGACTAAGAAACTGGGCAACACTGGGAACAGAACTAGGAGAGTAACAAACAATAACAAAGCACAACGACTCACTCAAGAAAGAAGCACAATCAGGACCTTAAATACAGACAACCAGGCTAATGGTGGGGTTGGTGTGGCACAAGAAACAAAACAAGCAATCAGCAGAGACACAGGACAACAAGGAACAGGTGAAGTCACTTACAATAAATGAGCACCAAACTAGGGAATCTTAACAAGCATGGGAACGAGGAAACATTAAGCACACACTAGGAGTACAACACTAGGATAATACACATGGAAGGAAGGTACAAGCAGACAAACTAAAACAGTGCACAAACAGGGCAACTAAAACAGGGAAGCAAAGATAACTAATAACAAACACTAGGAAACAGAAATAAAAAAATATGAACAACATGTCAGGCTGGCTTAGAACTCCTGATCAGAAGGTTCTCCATTTTCAAACCACACCCTCAATCCATTTAGCCATGCAGCAGACTAGAGCAATAGCAGAAGCACTAGGGACTTAGAACTAAGACCGTGGAGGGAACCGATTGGCCAGCAACACCCGATGGCCAAACTGAGACCAAACACATAGGACATTTATGGACTATACGACAGAGAGGGGGGCAGATGGAATGACCAGCAATACCTCCTGGCCAAATGGAGAAAGGTCACAGAGGGAGGGGTCAGACAGGCACCGACCCTGACACATGGTTATAATGTATAGTCAATAATGTATAGTATACTCATGTTTATAATGCTTTATAATGCATTATAATGTGTTAGGAATGTGTTCATAGATTCTTACAGACATGTCACCATGTTACTAAAAGTATCTTTGAGAAAAGGATGTTCTTCATTACAGTATATATATGACAAGAAAGCTTTGCTGCATGCAATTCTGCTTGCTATGTAATGATTCTGAGACTAGGAACTCTGGAACTTCTAACTGTCATGAAACTTGATCAAACTACCAAAATTATAGCTTTAACCATATACAACACACGGTAAAGTCTGCTTTGTGTGACTTCAAACACATTTACTCCATCACCACCCACATGACACCACGTCTGGCCCGGGCCTGGGCGATATTCTGCCTAGACAGCTGTCACCCCACTCTCCTCCTGCAGTTGGTCCATACTTCCAAACTCCTCTTAGAAATGTAGAAAATGGCTGTTCTATTTTGACCCAGAGGGGCCATAATGCAGTAGCATTTCCTGCTCTCATTACACCACTAAGAGCTCAAAAAGATTCTTATTCAAGTTCAGTCAAGACAACTTAACTCTGGCGTGTTACTGCCAAGGGGACTGTGGCCTTCTGGGACCGGTGCTGAATAGCCTTCACAGAGAATGATGTAACATTTCTGTCATATACATGAGCGGTAAATATGTAAGAAAAATATGGAGGTAAACAAAACAAGTACATAGCTTAATGTAATGCCTAAATGTTTAAAAATCTCAAATTACAACTATTCTGCCCCTTAAATGTAGTATTTATTTTGAATGAAATCCAGTTAGAACAAATGTGAATAACAATCATCTTTTGTACTGGACTGCAAGGTTAGGGAATTAGCCTCTGATGTCTTCCTGTTTCTCTGTGGAATAAAGAGAAGGTCACATACTTTTGTAATGCACTGTGAGCCAACAGCCTGATAAAAGGCAAGACATTCTGTGAGCACAAACGGTTATTGATGGAAGATGCTTACAATGTACATATTATACATAAGGTGAACATACTTTCCATTGATGTGTCAATTAGTTGATTGATGCAGATTATTCACATAGCAGAAAAAAGCAGTCACAGATCTCTGAATTGCTTCTATGAAAATAGCCCTTGCAGTGGGTTTGGAAGAATTTAACATTAATTTGCTGAACAAGATTCATTTTAGCAAGGCTGCACATGCCGGTGGATAACAGACAGTCCCAAAATACGAAAAAACCTGTCATCATATTTCATAGTAAGGCATGCGGCTCCATTCAAAATAAATTTTACCCTTCAGGCAGCGAACAACAAGCTGGTTTGCATTTTCAAAAAAGCTCAATTTTTCTATCATCAAACCATAACACTGAGTGCTAGTGATATTCCAGAAAAAGTCACGGACTCCAGCAGAGCAGGACATTTTCAGACACCTTGTTCCGGCTGCCTGGAGGTTGGAGCTTGACTGCAAAACAATGATCCCAAACATACATCAAAATAAACCATGACATGGCTGACTGAACGCAGAATCTACACCCTGAACTAGCTATTCTAATCACCTGAGCTGAATTGAACATGATTAGAACGGGAAAAAAAAATCAGTCCAGAGAAACCAATCAGGGAACGTTCCCTAAAAAACATCCACGACCCTGCAAAACATTACAAACATTATTCTTATCTTTGATTATTATGGGAATATTGACAAAACAGCATCATAATGTATGACTTCTTTTCTGTTGCAGAAATATATGCGAGCAATGTTATTAAGTTGGATGCAGTTGTAACATTTTTTTTCTTACCAGATAGTTCTTTTTTTGTTCTTCAAGCATGTGAATAAAAATGAAGTGCCATGTTTATAAAAGGGAATTTTGGGACTGTTATATAACCAAATCTCTATCCATCCATCCATTCATCTGCTTAAAATCTCCATCCATCCATCCATCCATCCACCCATCAATCCATCCATCATCTGGGATCTATCACAGGGCATATGTATATACAACAGATGCTCCCACCAGCCATATACAAATATAGGACTTTAGTTGTTTTCTTCCACTGATACAGAGTGGATAACTTTATTCACCTCTAATACCTATGCATCGATATTTAGGGCCAACTTCACCAGATGTGTGTTTTAGAGATTGTGATCTCCTGCTGATTTTCCTGATTGGATCTCCTCTAGGTGGTCGTGGACACCCACTGTTCTATGTTGAATAGCCAACACACATCCTGAGCCGGCCAACTGGAAGTAGTATAAAAGTAGATGTCACCTGTACATCTCAATGATGCCCGTCAGAAGAATAACGAGGGCAAATGTATGGCAAACTTTCTGAAGATAGAAGTCAACAAGGGTTTCATCTACAGAAATGTTATTTTGAGGGTTAAATGAATGCGTGCTAAACATTTACAAGGGCAATGAGATTAGTTGACCTGTACATAGAGTAACTGTGAGGTTCATTTGAAATGCTTTTGAAATGTTTCAGAATTTGAATCATTCCTGGACATGAAAAAGCAATGACCTCCAACCATTCATGCATCACAGACCTGAACACGTTTCCGCACATATTCAGAACACCAATGACAAAATATCTTGACACACTCACATAGACAAACACCCCCAATGCCTTGGCAAATAGAACCAGAGAAGTCAGGAGCTACAGAGCCTTGTAAACACATGAAAACTCATGCGGAAATAATCCCTGTTTCCCAGGTTCCCTGTACTGTTCTTACGAGCAGGTGTCTAATTACCTGAGACTGCAGTCCGCTGGGGGTCTCAAGGAAATCGCCAAAAATAATCAGAGGCTAACACACATCATTAAAGGTATAATTGCCAGAACTTCGTACCACTGGTGTAATACTTAATCCTTATAAGCTTATATATAATTATTATTATGTTGGAACTCATCATGCTTAATTATTGTTGTTTGAGAGTAAATAATTTAAATAGGTTTAAGACTAATTTATTTTTTGCTGTTGCTATTTATATTTTAAAGTTTTAGATTATCTCCCACAACTAGGTTTTATCGTCTTTGCCTTTTGCATAAACTTTTCCAGGGTCTTTAAGGACTTCGAGAGAAAAACACCTTAAAACGTTAAAAAAAGGAGAACAAGACAATAAACCTTATTACATTATAAAGATCCTACCTTCTCTTTTCACACATGTCCAATCTATCCTTTTCCTTTCGTGTAACTGTCTCACCAAAACCCCTACCATCAACTCCCTATACCACACTGGGTTTAAAAAAGCCACAGAAATGCAAATAAATAAAGACTCCAGCCCTACCTCCACCTCCACCTCCACCTCACCTGTAACTGTCTCCATCTTCTTCTGCCAATCCCCACAGTCACTGATTATTGTTTACCAAAGAATCACACGGGCAGCTGGGTAATAATAAGATAATACCTCATTCATCTTCATATTCATCCTCACCACATATACCCCCCCCCCCCGTCTCTCCTCATACCCATTCACTGTCTAGTCTCCTCCTGGAACCAGGGGACCCCCCCACCCCTCGCCGCCCCGGGCTGGCCTCCCTCCTATAGGAGGGCTTGTTGGCGTTAACAGGCATTTTCGGCAAACGTGGTGGGTGATGACGCCTTAATGAAGATGAATATTCAGTCAGGTCCGTGATGGTTCTTGGACGCCTGCCCAGCCTGCATTCTCTATGCCCTAGTCAATTGGCAGATAGATAAAAAGAGAGGAGAATGCCAAGGAGGTAGAAAAAGGCGAGCGGTGTGGGAGGGGACATTAACATACACACCAGCGGAAACTCGCTTCTCATTCAGAAACATCAGAAAAAAAAAAACCTATAGGAATAAGACTCCATCGCATGGCCGGCTTCTGTTCCTTCAGACCGTAAAGAGAGATTTCTCAGTAGGGGAGTGTGCATCCCCGAGCGGTTTGCAAACCCGGCTGCCGTCGTTTTTCTGGAAGGTTCCGAGCGTTCTCGTGGCCATAACGGAAAACGCTTTCCTGGGTGAAAAGACTGTGCTAATTAACGGAATGGGATTTTAAGCAGTCCAGCCGGGTGTGTGTCACGGTGTCGTGGATGGCATATCGCGAAGGACAGCTTGCGTGTGAAGTGCTGGGAGATCTGCAGGCCGCACAAGGCATCTGAAATTACTCTTTTGAACCACCAGGGAGAGTCGACAAAGGAACTGAATTTATTTTGTCACAAAGACACACTGAGAGCAAAAGGAAACCAAAAAAGCCCCCTTTAAATCCAGGTTCAGTATTTCACTATGTTCATATAACTGACTGTCATAATGGTTACATGAGAGCTGAAATGTCTTAATTTTTCAATGCATCCCATGGACGATGTTAAAACTTTGTTCAAGACCCTTTTCCAATGATAGATAAGAATATGTGTAATTTCATACAAGCAGGGCTATGTTTGTCATTCCGGAGACACCAGCCCAAGCAATGTAGAGAAAGTCTGTGACCAACAGGAGGCCCCAACAGTGTTTCCCAACCCAGTCCTCGAGGAACCCCGGACAGTCCATGTTTTTGCTCCCTCCCAGCTCCCAGCCAATCAGGAACACCGATTACCTGGTACAGGTATGCTGGGAGCTGAGAGAAAGCAAAAACGTGGACTGTCTGGGGTTCCCCAAGGACTGGGTTGGGGGAACACTGCCCTACACAAATGCATCTTTTGAGTGGTGGGAAATACTGCTACTGCAACACAGGAGTGAGACGGCAGATACCCCAGCCAAGCAAATGCAGGTTACTTTGAATTTTAAAAAAAGGATCATTCATTCATTCAATCATGTAGTCAGTGAGTCAGTCATTCATTGTAAACACAGAAGACTTTTTTTTATCCCTGTGGTTTATTGAGGTATCTTTCCACTATGACGGTGCCTGTGAGACCGACCGACTGAAGTTTTGCATTCCATCAAAGCCATGGAGCTGTTCCTCCAAGCCCATATCTCACGTTAAATTAAGCACTCACGTCAAGCTGATGGTCTTGCTATTACCATGTTGTGAAAGTATAATCTCAACATTCCCTGAGCCGACAGCCTAAATCATTCACCCTGCTGTGTGCGGGGCGAACTTTTAGCCGCCTTTCATGGCACAATGAAATGAAATGCCCGTTTCATCTCCAATTTACCAAAGCAACATTAAGTACCTGCAATTGTTACACTGAGTTATAGTCCTTAAATGCACTCTGGCATTTTCACTCAGCTATTCCCAATTCAGAATCTTAGTGCATCAAGAAAGGAAATGAACTGCACTTACAGTACGAGAGGTTACAGCCTATTTCCGTGTGGAAAGAAAATAAATAAATAAATATTAGTTGCATTAGTTGTGATATTTTATGGTATTCCCCGTGTAAATTCCTTTGCCGGCGAAGTGACTTAGAAATGGATGTTTATGGTAATTATGGAAAACGTGAAAATCTAAGGTTGTAGGACGGACAGTGGTGGAATTGCTCCTATAAGTCTCAGTTATACATGAGTTCAGAGTTAGTATCATTAGAATATAATTATTTGTTCTTCTGCTTTAACATACCGCGTTGATAATATTCCACAAGTAGGATGTAGTGTATGCTGGATTCTGGGGAAAAATAAACCTCAGTTAATCTCAAAAGTATAAAAATACAGGATGCAAACACCCACAAAAACACACACACACACACACACACACACACACAGATTTTCTTTTCCGTGAACCACTTGTTTTGTCCCCAAATCTCAATTTGCCCTGCAGAAAGCAGTTACTCAGTTAGGGTCCCACAGGCTGCCTATCTGCTCATTTGTTAATGACAACCATTTGGGGTATCTATTGATTTCCTCTGGCACTAATTAAGAGCGCGCTCATTAAAACATGGCACAGTGCATTTAACTTCGCGCTCACTTCCTTGTTGTTTTTCCACTCCTCTTTGCCACTTATCTTCCTTCTCACTATATGGACGAGCTGTCAGTTGACACCCCTTGAAGTCATCGTTAAGGTGGTGGTCCAACATTGCTGCCCTGATACAATGTTAACCTTTTCAATTCCCTCTGTGCAACAGTTTGATTCTTCATGCAATCATCTGGGGTGCCGTGTTTGATTTGGCCCAGCTACGAGAACTTCCCTGGCTGGTGTGTATTTCTGTGTGTTAGGACTCTACACCCATGATCATAAGGGTAGCGGTTCCAATCCCATGAACAACTGCGAGATTTCATCATTGGGCCCTTGAGCGATGCCCTGAACTTGGGACCCTTGTCACTATTGTCTGTGGCTTTGGATGAATGTGTTTGTTAAATAAATAACAATGCAAAATCAGTTTCTGTGATCATGGTGACCAGGCAAGAGTTAGGACACAAACCACAAGAAATATCAAAGATGTTTGGCCATTTATATTACCTTGTTCATTTGGATCTTGAATAACTGAGTGCTGGTGCAATTTTATATAATTGCCAATTGAATTAATCTAAATAGAGCACCTCCATTGCACTACTAAAAAGATTTTCAGACTGACAATACATATTCTGTTAATCCTTTTCCTTTTTTATTCAGACTGTAACTGGTGTCAATGAGTAACACTTATCATGGTTAACCTTGTCTATTCCCATTATGGTTGGATATTTGGGTCATATCCCTCCTCCCACACCATGATTTTTTTCTGAAAATAAACCGTGCTCAGTTCCAGCCGATCTGATCCAAAAGCATTTACATAAACACAATAGCGGACACCCATTTTTAATTATTTTATACACTCAAATTCCTGAGCCTGAATGTGTCTTCCTGTCAATTCCTGAGTCACCATCAGACCTTAGTCAAAACCTTTCCTGCCTACACCAACTCAAAACCAAAAAAAAAAAACTAATAGATGAATCTGTTTATGAAGAGCAATGAAAACAAGAAAGCAAGTGGAAAGTTTTTGTGTTAAAAAGACAATGACACACTGAGCACCCAGGCTGTCAATCAATGCTGGTTGACCCATTAGGCAGCAAAGCTGGCTTCCTAGAGCGCAAAACCGCCAGCATTAAAATCCCCAGCAAGCTTCAATGCCTGTAATACTCTCCACCATCCGAGGGGGGCGCTAGTGGTGACGTATGCTAGGCCAACAAATGGGGTTCAACCGGCACTGCTGTCAATCATATAATATGTTCCAGCTTATTGCATATCACATATGTCCGTTGACACAATCTATATAAAGCTCAGGCTGGTCCCTTTCAACCTTTATATCCACTGGCACGTTCTGCCATCACTTCCTTTATCAGTGATAGACGTCGTATCTGCGACCCCAGGGCCTTGCTAGGGGGGGAAATCCTAGATCCACATGGCTGCTCTGATCCTCCGTCACAGGCCACTAAGTCGACCCGACTGCACTTGCCGAATCTGGGGTACGCCCTGTCAGAATGCTCATGCTTCCTCCTGCGAGGCTATTTTTAATACCCGAGTAAATCAGGGAATGTAATTCAGTACCTTGTATTGTCTCGCTGTATCCAAACAGCATTTGTTTTACTCTGGTCATCGCTGAGCCCAGCTTTGCTCAACACATACATCAGTGTCGCAGGCTTTAGCCTCCCCAGGCAGAATATGGATCACCTCCACTGGAGGGATCCAAACGTGCGGGGTTCCCTGGGTCAGCGATAAAAACCCACATACCGCCAGACGGCCCTCGAAACAGCAAGAGCTCTGGCCAGCACGCGTGTTATTTTTCAAGCGAGTCGGGAAGACGACGAGGACACGTGGGGGGCTGGAGGGGTGTGGGCTGGCCCGGTTTGACTTCCGGGCCTCCCTGCTAGCTCATTTTCTTTTTGGGAAAAACGCACATGTGGCACTTGTGAGGCGTTAAGAGACATGAACTGCATATGCCGGCTAGCCAAGCCAAGCACGGCAAAATATTGCAAATTATTGTTACCTGCTCTTTAGCGCGTTACCTGCTAGAGAGCAGGTAACAATAATTCGCAATATTTTGCCGTCAACACGGGATAATATATCTCAGGGCTAAGCATTTTTGAATGTGGTATATTGCGTTTAGCTGCTCTCTCTGAATTTAGTGCACAGTGGGAGTGGATCAAAACAGGAGAGTACAAAGGGTTTGACTTCCGTTCGTCGCTAATGCCATTTCTCCCATCTAAGCTGAACTGTCGGGGGTGGAGGGTACATACAACAATATTAATGGTACTCTGAGAAAGACATGGGGCTTGGGCAGGTCAGGTGACAGGAACAGCAAAGTGCCCAAAAAGGCTAAACAGCTAGCAGGCCAGTTAATGAGTGTTCTGCACAATAACCGTAAGTGAAAAATAACAATCTTTACCTGATTAGGTTAAATATAAAATTGAGAGTCAATAGGGCAGCTTGGTCATTATTGCTGCAAATGTTTATTGATGGACTGATGACGATTCCTCAGTAAAAGCCGTTAATTTGCTTCCTACTTTGGTTGCTACACTATGATGCTCCTGGTACTTTGTTTTGGGAATTATACATATATTATATATAATATAATTACATATATACATTATTGAATGGATTGACACATGGGCACAAACATTGATAGAAAATACACTCAGAGGGCAATTTATTAGGCGCGCCTGCCTGCTAATGCAAAGAGCCTTCTCCAGGAGTGTCGGGGGGGAGGGGTGGATACTATGACAGAATTCAGGGGACCCAACTATTGGTAGTGGCCCGAAAATCCCCTCTGCTTGGCAAAATCAACTGGGCGAATGAAAGTGCCAATGAGAGCAGGGGGCCAAGGTGATATTTTTTCAAGGGAGGGGATGTCTAGCTGCTCCCCTGGCCATCTCGACCAAACAGAGAATCACGGGCCTGTAACTGCACACATACAGCACACAGACAGGGTCAAGAGATCCACGTGCTGTTTGGGTAAGCAGTGGAAAGGCTAAGCAGTTCTGAACATGTGTGGTTGTTGTTGCTGTACGTGATGGACCCTGTATCTGAGAACCAGCCATCCTCTTGGGACCTTCTCATGCACTTTCACCTTTCTAATGGTTCTGGAGCAAAAGTGGTTCCTACACAATGGAAGCTAGGCAGACCTAATAAAGTCATAACGCATATATCTTCCTATCCACCTGCCTTCAAACTTGTGGCCATACATATATTAATGACATATTGGCATGAAGTCCTCCTGGACTATGGACCTTCTCTCCCTGTTTCTGTATGGGATTCCTCTGCATAATCTTGCTTCCCTCCACCATCCAAAACACATGCTTACTGTATGTCAGCTGCTGTCTTTTGCCCTTAGTGTGAGACTGTATTTGTTAGTGTGCACCAGCTGACCCCATCAAGCGTGTCCCCTGCCCTGTGCCCTTTGCCCCGTGCTACATGGGATAAAATTCAGGCCCCCCACAACTTTTTAAAGGATAAGTGGTTGGAAGATACAGTAGATGGGCTGCTGCTATTATTATTAGTCTGACTATGATTGTAGTGTACACCTTGCTTATTAAATATCATTTTTATTATCATTTTCCTTCTGTTTTATAATGCTAGGAGCCCGGGGCTGTTAGACACTCAGTTCACCTTGGACCCTTATTTGTTTGCTTATTACTTGGGAGTTTCTGGTTACTGTCCTCTGTTGTCTTCTTTCTTTCTTTCTTTCTTTCTTTCTGTCTGTCTGTCTGTCTGTCTTTCTTTCTTTCTTGATATAGCGACGGACTGTCACACACTCTTGTCACTCCCTTGGTGTGAGGCTTACCTATTGTGTTACCTAGTATGTCTCCTACAGTAATTGCCAATTACTCTGATTGCCCTCATGTGTCACACCTGTGCCTTTTCCTTTATATGAAAGGGCTTAGGGGTTCGCTTTGGGGTTAAGTTTAGGGTTGGGATGTTGCTGGTCTCTCTGTTCCCTTAGTTGCATGTGTCTACCTTGGTTGTCATTAATAAAACCCTTTTGAACTCTGGATATGCATCCTGATCTCCCTGTAGCATTTGGGCCTTGTTGTTGCAAAAGGAGCTATGTAAAAATAAAGTTAATAATAATAACAACAATAATAATAATTAGTATCATACCATAGGAAAAGCCATTTATAATTATGAAGAAAACTGCCTGTCTGGGTCCCAGGGAGTCTCCAGGTGTATATACAGGCGAATGGGTAGAGCTGCGTGTCCTACCTCCCGACAGCAGTATTAATATCAATCATAATGCCTGCCTGTAGGGGGCCTCCTATCTGGACACGGCCACTGCGGAGATCCCATCTTCCTCTGCTGCTTCCGTTTAAGATTCTGTCCAGTTACCGATGCAGGTGGCGTCTGTGCATTCGGACGGCACGTGAATCCTAATGCAGCAATCTAATAAGGTCTTTGAAGTATGCAACACGCAGCCGCGGAATCATAATGCATAAATCCCTGCTGAATCTCTCCATGGCCCTCTTCTGCTCAGGCTGCATCAACAAGTCCCATTTCCTTTGCTTTTTTCCCCCCGTTCCATCTCCGCTTCTCTCTTTAACTGCACATTCTTTTTTTTTCCACCTCCTCTGAGTCTCTATCTTTCAAATGCTTTTCATTCTGACTGCCTCGACCGGCATCAGTGTGTTGTGTGTGGCAGGGAGGCTGTCCTTTTGTAAGGTGTTTAACTGGAAAGTAAAGAGGAAAGTGAGAAGAAACTGAATTTTGTGTGTGTGTTTGTGTGTGTGTGTGTGTGTGTCCATTCTGATAGGGAGAAGCACAGGGTATTCCCAAGGGTGGGTTTGTTATTTTCACAGCCCCACCCAAAAAATCACTTTGTTGCCCCCCCCCCCAGTGTAGTGACTGTTTGTGGCCAATAGGGGGCCTCCAAACCTCAAGAGCCCCATGCGAATGCCTGGTTTGAGTGGTAGTGAACACCACCGCTGGTTATTCCAGTGGAAATAAATGGATTTTGAATAATGACTGGGTATGAGTTGAGCTGAAGTTCTCAACTAAATCTGAGAATATCCTTTTATGGCCTCCCAAAACAGAACAAGACTTACCAAATACAGCAAAATGCAATTAGAGCACTTCATAAGCACCCAGAAATAAACAGTGGATAAATCCTCTACTAGATCTTGTTTCAGGGGCCATATTAGCAAAAAGAATTTCGATATTCCATGCTAATTAACATGAGGGTTATATGTGAATGGAAGAGTAGTACTGGCTTTTACTGGCTTTCTACCACCGAGATGTCATTTCCGAGCAAATCACTGGTATCAGGCCGTTAGGCCTCAAAGATATGATATGACTTGATAGGAACCTAAAAGTAAAACAGATGAAAAGTGAAGAGATAAAAAAAGATCATTGTCTTTAACCATGTCCAAGGTTCACAGCAAAGTATGTCTTTAAAAGCTTTTAAATCACTTCACATTTTTTTCCCAGCCGCTGCAGCTGGTATTGAATCAATCCCTTTATCTGCTATAATTTCATAATCCATATCGAGTCCATGTCACAATCGCCAGAATGTATTTCTCTAAAACACCTCCACACAAAGAGATAGTGGATAATCTGGAACCCCAGTATTTTCATCAGTCACAGTGCTGGATTTGTGATTGTCAAAACAGAGAGTTGCGCTCCTTCCCGCAGACAATGGTACGCTCACAGCGGTACTTCGAATTACAGCCCCAGCGAATGCAGCGGACGTGAGGTACTTTACATTTACGTTTCCCGATGCATGTGCAGTGGCAGTTGCAACAAAAAGCGCCTTGGGGATTTTCCGGTTTCGAACCTTAATCCCGCTTGCGTCATGGAGGCTAAATCCAAAATGCTAGATTCCTCCCTTAGATCCCCATTATTTAAAGTGCTTATCTGGCCTATTAAACTAAACATGCAACAGAATGTGTCATGGATGCCTCCAATTAAATGTGAAAAAGAGCTCAAATTTGATCTGACGTGCAGCAGAATCAGCAGCAACACTGGTGGTACACATAGTAGCTTCGATACATGACAAACCCCTGAGGGAGACATCAAGAAACAATTCAGGGTGTATTTCCTAGGAATAGCATACTATTCTATGCAAGAAAAAGGAATCTAAAAAGGCAATTCTCTCAGCATGTTATACAGGGTACATGATAAGTTCAGTTTAGTAATTAGGCTGAGCAAAGACCTTGTCCAAATTAAACGGGTTACGGCCGCTACACTTTTAATTGAACAAATGGCAGCACATGCAAATAGACAAACATACACTACCCGGTTTTGCACACCACAGATTTTTTTTCCACTTTTTAAACTGCAGATTTTTTTTTATTCTTGTTAAGCAATGGAAAGTTGAGTAAACAACTATAAATGAAAATATCAAGTCAAATAAAACAGGTTTCCTTCATAACATGGAAAGAGTTTGTAACAGTGCATGTCTGACATCCTATTAACTGGTTGTGTGGCGATGACATAGTCACATTCTAGGCTGTCCTTTAACTATAAATGCACTAGTTAACTGTTTCCTCCCATGAAATAGAGCAGTATTTAATGTCCCTTGTAGAAAGAATGTCTCGAATTTTCTCTGCTGTAGTAACTGCTAGATGGTTACTTTAATGAATCAAAGATATGACATTTTCTTGCTAATAAATTGACTCAAATGGTGAACATACCATAAATTTATTTGTTAGCAAAGAATATTAAGTATATCTTTAGTAAATGTTAAGTGAGTAATATGCAAATGTAGAAAATCTCAGTGTGTGCAATAACTTTTGACTGGTAGTGTACATATAAACAAATGGTTCACTGCTACAAACATACACTTGGAAATATACAGACTGTCAATCAAAGGGGCTCATACATCGTAAAACGGTCACAGGCACTTGCTAAAAGGATCCGGCTGTGGCTTAGAGGCTGAAATGCTCTCCTTCTTCACACTGATTGACCTACTGAAGCAGGGTCAGCTGCCCACATCTGGGAATTAAAATCAATATGGAAAGACTGTCACTCCTAAGACAGGGAATGAAACTCAAATTGAATTCCCTGGCTATGCCCATTAACGCGCCTGTAATGTTGCAAACTGTCATGCAGACGATTGTTATGGAACCGAGTTCAGGGAATACAATTATTATTTTATAATTAACAAACAAATCATAGTGCAGGTAGTAATATGCTTCAAAGAAAACTGCACATCACTGGCGAGTTATTTTGTAACTGCCAGAGACATTCCCTTCCTTTTATAAAGTTGCAGAATTATGCATCGTTCTAATTTAAATTTGTAGTATGAGAAAACATCCCTTTGACCATACATGAATTTTTATGAGTAAAGGTAATAGGAAAAAGGTTATAAAAAGATCAAAACATAGCAAGCTAAAACAAAAATATTACAAAGTTGTTCATGGTAAAAAAGAAATACATTACAAATATAATTACAAATATAAGAAATATTCGTTATGGATTCCTTAATGCAAGGAAACAGATAAACTCTGTAAGTCTCTCCCTGTCCTCTAAGCAATGTGAGAGTTGTCAAGGACAGTGCTGAAATGCATTAATGTGCAATGCAAGCACTAGCAGAAAGCTACACACTGGCTTCTGGTGCAAATCTCGTAATCCCCCTGATCCCTTCATCTGAACTCATGTGTGCTTCTTATGTGTATCAGTGGGCCGTCAGGTGTTGGTAGAGTACATACAGTTATGTCTGGGCCTAACCTTCAGTTCCATTTTGTCCTCTCGTGTCACCTCTAGCATGCGCTCCGTCCGAGTCCCTCCGTACTCCCCTGGTACCCAGAAAGGGCAGCGTTAATCACACTAGCGGGTCTGGAATTGGCACACCCGCCGATCTTTGTAACCTTTCCCACACGGGGCTTTACAGTGGAGTCCGCAGACACGGATGCATATTTACCGCTGCCTTGTTTCATGGTGCATATGGTGTAAGCGATGGCAGAAGCTTGTCAGCTTGCACACTTAATTATAAATGGGGTCTTGTTACCATGTAAAGTGACAGCGAGCGTATGGTCTTCAGAAGCAGCCCTCCTAAACAGGAGCTGTTTGCACGTTGTCTCAGATTGCACTACTTCTCTTTGATGGATTAATTTATATGGAGTTCATTGTGCTGGCATACAAATGGACTATTAGATGGAATGCATCATATGACAGGGGAGTTTCAATGGCGATATTTTGAATGTCCCTACGTCGATTCAGCTGCCTTGCCCATTTCTGCTGTGCTTTTGATTGACTGTTGAACAGGACATGAATAGGCCTGACTACAAACCTCGGAGAGACACGCGTTATGACTGATTAGTATGGGGCGATACAGCCTACTGCTCACCAAAACAATACACTTTGTCTAAGTAACCTTTGGGGCGACACGAAACGTCTACAATGCCACAAAAAAAAGTGACAGTCTTTTGGTGGACCGCTGGAAACAGGCAAGAGAAAGATTCAGAACTCCCGAAGAGAGGATAAACGTCATCATTCTGCACACTGAATGTATGCTGAGATTCTAGGGATGATTTTCCCAAAGATAGCATAGGTTATCTACCCAGGTGAAGGCCATTATATGACACTGGGAGTCCTTGTCATAAACTTCAACAGCAAAAACAAGAACTTCCCTGAAGCAGCTTCTGAGTTCCTTACTGGAAGGAGAAAGCACACATTGCCTATCAGTCAAAGGTCAATCCGGCTTATCCTCTCAGGATGGAAACTACGATGTATTTGAAATATTTACCTTGGACAGAAAAAGACATACATAAATTATCTGAGACTTCACACATAAACGCAAGGTCAGCCCAGCTCCCTCTCCACATAGTCACTCTCCAGGAACTACCGTCTGACTAATTTATAATCCGATTCACATACTGTAAATATAATTTATGATTCATGTACTGTAAATGGGTAAACCCGTCCTTTGGGTGAAAGTTTCAAAATGCCACAGTTATTCATGTCACACTTGATTAATGTCAGACGGACAGCACCAAATATTGATATTTCATCATTCCGTAGAATTCTTACAGCTGAACATGAAATCCATTGAAGAGAAAGTGTCATAAAATTGAGTGTGAATGATACTTGCTTCAATCCTTGTGCATGCTTTAAATTATTATTATGACATTTCCCTATTTGTTTATTTTGAGATTGTAGTATTTGTTATGTATATCTAAAATAAGCAAACTGAGAGTTTAGGTGAATGACCAGATCATGCTAGGGGCAACAAAATCTCCTCACACTCCATATTTTGGGAGTAAAGGTGGTAACTGGCGGGGAGAGCTAATTAAAAAATGAATACACACTTAAAGGAGATACCAGCAGAATGTTGGCGGCATTGCAAACAAGTCAACTACAAGAGCTCCATTCTGACACAAATGGCAGACACTGCATCCTGTTTCACGGCATCGATAAATACAAATAAGTGCTTCAAAGGTCAGCTTTCAAATATGGTGTTTGCAATTAATAATCGTGCAGACTTCATTAATTTTCATATTGCAAATTAGCAGTTTTCAGTCCACTGTGCTTGCAAGCGAACCATCTCCATCGAGAAATCTTCAGAACACGAGTCACATCAAAAACCCCTTGTATAATTCTGGTCGCGGCCACAGCAGAGATACCTGCAGAAATTGCTTCAAAGTCCAAATTGATTTCTGTCCCAGTGGCACTGCAAGAAATCCTTTTGTGTGTCTTATTTCTGATAATGCCGACTACCTATGCATAAGCTATTATAAAAGAATAACTGTAGGTATATGGGAAAATTATTTCTAAATCAATATATAGTACTATACAACATCTACTTTATGTGCCGGTGCATATGTTCTCAATCAATACTTTCCTTCCTTTGTCTCTCCCTCCCTTTTCTCTTGCTCCGTGTGCATCTGGAGTGATATAGTGTGGCTTTGAGGAATTGAGATCATACTTTCTGCCCTTTGCTGTGTCCTCCAAAGGACAGGAGTCAGAAAAGTAATCGGTAAGAGTGCAAGTCGACAGTGCTAGTGGATAAATATAGGTAGCTTTTAGCAGATGAGCCATGGCCCCATCAATTAAGATTAGGGCTGGTCCTAATATGGTGTCATAAAGAACGGAATGATGGCGCTGTCTCAATGTCAAAGCCAAAATGAACTTACATTTGGAAAAAAACACAATATACATAATGCAGTGCTTTAATAAACAGCTCTATCACTTGCTTTGTGATAGATGTAAGTGACATAGACTACTTGGCAAGGATGGGCCCAAGGTCTTAGTCATTTCCGAGAAGCGGCCAATGAGAATGAGATGCTTGTAAAGACATATCAGTTATTCTCATTCTTAAACTGAAATGCTTTTTTTCCCCTTGAGAAATTTCATGTTTGGGAACCACACCTTGTTTTAGCATAAATTGTATTGATTTCAGTCAGACCTGCTCCAGAGAGGATGGTGCATGTCTATAATTGATATTACGGTACAGGTGAAGATAATGAATGGGCTTGTCACCTGACTTTGCTCAGCCCCCTCTTCACAAGTAAAAAACCTATTTCTTATACCATGGATTTTCAGCTTTAGAGATCCCCACATTAAAATATTATTTTTTTAACCTCAATTTGGAAACTCTTACTTTATAACAAAGTGAGAAAATGGCGCATCGCCAGCAGCCGTTTCCACCTGCACTTCAGACCAGGTAACCC
>JAODKC010000009.1:17710131-17726512 GCA_026777985.1 Mormyrops attenuatus | reverse complement strand
ATCTGGCCTCCTAATCATCCACTATATCTACCTGGTGAATTCACTCCTGCCCCTTCACCACCATAGCTACTGTGTGGTGAGCATACTTGTGCAGAATGGATGCTGTCCCATCATCTAGGTGGGTGCTACACAGTGGTTGAAGTGGCTCCCTATTGGTTCTTAAAGGCCTATTTAAATGGAACATTCATTTACACAACTGGGCATATATAGCATTTCATCTACTATGTACATAATTACAATGTAAAAGGGTATGAGCTACACACATTGATAAATTTGAATAATTTTAATTATTCCAGCGTATCATGATGTTGGAATAATCTAAATTAAGCTTACCTGATTTACCCCAGTCTCTGTCTCTCATTTCTTCATACATTACCATCGATCTGCTACTTGCCTGGTGTTGAGAGAAGGTGAGCTATTGGTTTCTTTGGGTGAAGTTTTCCATGAATTTGCCTGTAACATGCACACAACGAAGATTGTTTATAAAACCCTCACCTGAAAGCTGTCGTGACCTTGCCTTGACGTTCACACTGAACAGGCATGCACGGCAATGTCGCATATACGGATGCCTCATTTGTCTCAGTATTGTGAGGTGTGGGTCAACGGAAACCACAGAGTGTGGTATCCTTCACGGTATATGACATCATGCAAGCCTTTGAGTTGGCTCTTTATGTGGGAGGAGTGTTTTCAGTGTTCTTCATGTTTTATTACACAGCAGCTCAAAAGATGCAAGTCCTTATGAAGGGGACATGCGATGCTGTTTTCGTGCTGTTATATGTGTGCTGGTCAGTAGAGTCCCTGGAGGAGCAGAACCTCACCATTCCCACAGCATGCTCACGTACCTACAGTTGTTCTGGATTGTTAACTCCGAAGACATGAGATTAGGTTCTTCACAGTGTTTCTGGCAACAGTTATAGCATTTTATGGTCTGGGGGATCTTTTCTGCATACAGAACTAAAGCTTGTGCTTCTGTTCTGTGCCTGAATGGTCCTTCTTGTATGGTTCCGAGGAGGTGTCATGATCCAGGCCTGTTCTGGCAAATTATGCAATACCATTTCAAATTACACACTTGAAGTATACTTTGATGGATACAATGCCTTTTCCACAGTTCTGAAGCTACCACTACATATATCATCCTTGTAGTAAAAATAAGTCCAGATCCTCCATCAATATGAATGTCAGCTAGACACCAAGATCCCAATTTAGTAAGAAATGAGTAACTGACAGGCACGAATTATCTTAAATGATATATTATGACATGTACTCATCTCACGCCTATATAGAAGCCACCAAGTCTTTGCTCTCTTCTTTTAATTGAGCTGTTGTAAAAATACTTCGGCTATAATCTCTCCTGTATATTCATAAGCTGATGCTACAGTACATCAGGTACAGTGATCAGATCGTTAGGATCATCAAAGGAACGGACTACACACTAATCACTGAACACAAAATGCAATTGAACAATCAAATGCTGGGGGCTAAATATCTTCATACTAATTATAATACGATGGATTGTGCTGGTGACTTTAATATTGTCTTGCATTATATAGAATAAGTATATGTCAATAAGTTCAATAGATACTGCTTCACATTTTTAAAGTGGTAGTAACTATTTTTGATGAAATAGTTTTATCAAAGAGTACCACAGTTACAACTATGCAAATTAAGTCTATATCGAAGCATTTCCCCAAGGCTAAAACAGCACTTCGTCACCTGGGAACATAGCTATCAACCTTCAAGTTGCAGGTGTGTACTACCTCGGTCTCATATGGTTACAGCACTGAGCTATGTAAGCTTTTATCACTCGAAACAGTTACACAGTAGTGTGTGCAGGACAGTGATGTGTAATGCAGTTCTCATAGCATATCTCCTAAATAGATGAAACCAAGAATGCAGGACTTAGGACATGCAATCAATACAGGCGTGTCTACATGTTACGGCAGCATGGCAACGCGGCTGTGTACCTTTTAACTTATGTCTATGTATTCCTACTGAGTACAGGCAACAACAAGTCCACCTGAATTGATCAAAAAAACTAATCTTGTCAGGACCAGGCTTTGGAATCATCATTCAGTTCTGATAACCACCAAGTAACGAGTAAAGAAGAGGGAGATAGACACCGACAGTACTTGAAGGTTGAACAGCCTACGGAAACTATGGATGTGATGGTTCCTTGTTTGTAATCATTACTATCATCGCAATCATTATTACTGCTGTTGTTATTGGTGTTCTTTACATATAAACAACAATAACAACAACAATTGTGTGTGTGTGTGCGTGTGTGTGTGCGTGTGTATATGCTCTGTGATAAGCTTTGCAAATGCCACAGCTTCTCCTTTTACATCATGCAAGGATTTCACAAGAAGACGAGTACACTGGGCTACTATGAGCCCCAGGGTTTGGTCATTATAAGGGGAAATCAACAGGGCCATTGGGTTAAATCGCATGATTAAATCTTTGACCATTAACTGCATAAAATATAGAAGAAAAACCTTGCAAATACCTATACGGCTGTGTTGAAGTTGTGGAGGCCTCTAGTCATCGCTATTACTGTTACAATCGAAAAGCTTACTGATCGTTCAGTGGACTATGTTGCAACCTTCGTTTTCCATTATATAAAAAAAAAAATAACTCTATTATCAGTGGAAGCCCAGAGATAGTAACTACCATTAATATACATGACGATTGGGATAAGGGATCCCTGGGAAAACTATTAATAGCAATTTCGATTAGTACCTTTATTGTTGATCTGTCTATCTATCTGTCTGGAAGATTCAGGGGCCGAGAGTGTTTCTGATCTTACTGCCAATAAACACACACCACACATGTCGTGATAAAGACATGGATGCCCGGGAATATTTTCACTGCTCTTTAAAATCTGCCTCGGCGAGCCAGATTCGGCATTTAATTCCTTACAGAATGTTCCGGCGTAAGCAAAAAAAAAAAGGGTCGTTGCAAGTTATGGCAATGGCCTATCAAATGTCCCCAGCTTGAACCTCTTACTTCAGCTGCTTTCACACAATATTCAGCTTTGTGATGGCCAACAGAACTCGGCATTAAATAAACAGGACTAGATTTCACAAAAAAACAATGCCACTAATATGAAGTTGTACAGCAAGTAATTACCGACATGTTTAATATTGGTGTTAGCACACCCAGTCATAATTATTGAATAATTTATGAATATGGAATTACTCTCTTTGATTTAATCTCAGTGTTACCTATTTAATTTATTAATATGATGATCCATCGCCTAATTTGTAAAATAACATTTTGAGATGGCCAAATTCAATATAAATAAAAGTAAATTTTAATGATATGGCTTCTAGGGTGCAGTTAGAAAAAAAAATCAATTCCTCTATTTTTTGGAGTTGAATGGAATGTTCTCTCAGTTTACAGAATGAATAGAAAGTAGTTATTAATTTGTCACCCAGGGGTTGGAGTGGGAGGGCTGCCTTGGCGTGGCGTTTCATTGGAGTCCCTCATTAATTCAATGCTCTAAATATTTCATGAATAATGCATTTATAAGTGAAAACACCTTTGGTAGATATAATCATTATTTCAGCACTGATGACAAATTGTTTCCACTTTAATGAAGGTTTTTTTTTTTAATATTCTAAATATGATCACTTTACAACCCCTTTTAAATTATTGATAGCGTGTTATAATCCACCTCTCCTCAGTGTGGCTATATATTTATACATCACTGCACAGCAGTAACGAGTAATAAGCTACTTGTTTTTAATTCATTGACCACTGAATTGGAGTCTCAAGGGATCATAGTTTTAAATCCTCATTCCACTAGCAAGAGGCAATTCTTTAATCGTTGGGCAGAAGCGTTACATGTACTTTTTTATATAACACTATATAAACAGACACTAAACTTCATATATCCAGCACTGTACTACACTCAAACCCAAAACTTTTAACAACCTGAGCCTTAAAGACTAAATCACTCATTGCATATCGTTTTCTACTCTTTTTTTTTCAGAAACAACAATTCATCTGCATCCTGTAATATATAAAGTAATCAATCACAGATCGACTGCAGCCTGCTTGAAGCAACACAGCAGCTGCAGTGAAATTTAAAGAGAAGGTCCTGACGTCCCTAATAGAGCAGCTCATTGATCACCTCTACAGGTATCCCACTGCAAACACTTTTTCATTAACAGCGCAGTTAAAGAAACACGCCGCTTTCTCCTGTGGGACAAACACTACATTTCCTTTCACCTGCCTAATGAATCTCATTTCCCCAAAAGACCTTGATAAATCTGCCTTCAGACAAAACAAATGGAGTAAAAAGGTAAGGTTATCTTGAAATAAGGACAACATTCTCACTTCTGAACAAATGCACTTTACTGACTTATATGTTTTGACCTGGATTCGTAGATAATGTGTGTTACCATTTAATTCTCATGGCCCAAAATTCACCAAAATACCTAAAACTAACACATTTTATTAGACTGCATGTCCTACTTCTTTTTTAAATAGATCCATCATCATCATCATCATCATCATCATCATCATCGTTATTATTAGTAGTAATAGTAGTAGTAGTAGTAGTAGTATTGTCCTATGTTGTTTGGACAGGTTCCATGTAAGTGGTTGGTAGATGAAATAATGGAGCATTATTATTATTATTTATTTGCCTAGAAAGCACTTATACCTAAAAATGTTTGGTATCCCTAATTATTTTTATGGTGCAATGTAGTAGTCTTTGTACCATTACAACCTCAAAGTAAAAAACAGGATTAACTGAATTAGGGAACAATATTTTGTATCTTCATGCGGTTTCCTCCAGGTTTGCAAATTTCCAAATTGCAAGTTGCCAAATTGGCCATAGGTGTGCATGTGTGAGTGAATGGTGTGTGAGTGAATGGTGTGTGAGTGTGCCCTGCGATGGGTTGGCGCCATGCACCCATTGGAGTGTTCCCTGCCTTGCACGCATTGCTTCCGGGATAGGTTCCGGACCCCCCGCAACGCTGAATATGACAAGTGGGTACAGAAAATGGATGGATGGATGGATGGATGGAGAACCTGACAATGAAATTCCATGTAGCTGAATCATCAGGAGAGGGTCTCTGACTCTTCCTGTACAGTTCTTCACTTTATCCAATGGTCTACAAATAGCCATTGCATTTCAAGCAGCAGGTTAGCTTCTGTTCACTTTTAGGGAGGTGTTATACATCTATATTCAAGTTTCCTTTCATAACCACCTACTCTTGGTCTCCAATTAAATTTCTGTTTAAGGTTGTGATGGGAAACTTGCAGAATTATCACTGGGGTACATCCTGGGTGGCTAGTCCACTGCGTTGTGGGATAAAGCTGGAAACCTGGAATAATCCAGCACAACGCGGGACAACACAAACACACACACACAGACACACACACAAACTGGGGGCAAGAGTCAGACCCCCAAGCTTGAGGCCACAGCGCTGCCCCCAGAGCCCCTGGGAGCCAATCCCAGGTGGCCCCGGACTGGTTACTGTACATGCGGCCCCGGACTGGATACTGTACATGCCTCAGCTTTATGCCACAAACTGGACACACAAACATACAATGGGAAATTTAGATACACCAATTAGCTGAGCAGCATGTCTTTAAAATGCAGAAAGAAAGAAATATGAAGAAAGAAGAGTGTGCGAAACACACACACTCACACACACACACACACACACACACGGGAGGTCAGATTCACTACGCTGGAGGTGTCAGGCAATGCTGCACCCTTGAACTGACCATCCTGTTTTATTTTTCAGGTGACTGATTTCATCCCCATACTTAATAAGCCATTCTTCACATCTGTGCTTCCTTTACTCTAATGGTCATCCAGTAATCAATGCATTCGGCTCGTCCCCTTGAAAGATTTGTGTATTACGCCGCTCCTGCTCACAATGGTGCCCTCCTACAATGTGCCTCGGAAGGGTTTGCGTGAATAAATATGTGGTGCCAATGCCGGAATGTTCAGTGCACAATGTACACGGCCTGCCTCCTGTGGATTTTAAGTAAAGGCCATCACTCTCTTTAACTAGGCCTTTTCATTCGGGCCTGTGACTAAAATCACCACCGTGCCTCATTTCTCCACCAGATCACACCTAATTTTAATTAGGCCCTTTGGAATATTAGCTAGTTTCGTTCTGTTTTTCGTTCTGTATATATATATATATATATATATATATACACACACATATATATATATATTTTTTTTACTGCATCTACTCATTAAGAAACGATACAAATGAGTCTAACTAATGGGTTTAACTTTCTCGCTCGTGTTCTCCCCCAAGCATCCTTCTGACCGGGAAGAGAAAGGAATCCCCCAAAGTGGACTGCCAAAATAGGCAGGAGAAGCAGAGGGTGATGTACGATCAACCTCCGGTCCCCTTAACCCCGGCTAATTAGCCATATCAACAGCAGAGATTGTTCCTCTCGGCGAGGCTGCAAAGCACCGGCCCCGGCGGCCCCTGGTGGGGCTGTGCAGTGCCGTCACTTCAGCTAAATCTGCACTTGCCACTTTCACGATGTACGTCGCCTTTTAAAACCTGTACGAATATAATTCTATTTTAAAAAGGAGAACTTCATTATTGTACTGTTAGAAATTAGTTTTATATTCAGGACCATTTTATGTCTGGGGGGAAAAAATGACTTTTCAGGGCTACTGAATCAAAGAAAACTGCTAAATTCAGTTGGGGGGGGTACTGTGGCATTCTCTGTTTTCAAAATAACACCCCCAAAACACCCCAAAGAAACATGATCCACAATAGAAAAGATGGGGGAATTTATAGAAAACTGGTAATACCATCCATCCATCCATTTTCTGAAACCGCTGAATCCCAGCTGGGCTCACGGGGGGGACTGGAGCCTATCCCGGGAACAAGGGGCGCAGGCGGGAACCAACCCTGGGCAGCCGCCAACACACCACAGAGCGCACACACTCACAACTGCAGGGCCAATTTAGACTCACCAATCCACCTATCCTGCACGCTTTTGGACCGTGGGAGGAACTGGCAATACCAAAGTCTTAAAAACTTGAAAATGCAGAAGTTTGTATAGCCCCAAGGAAGAAGGTATAGATTGTGAAGTGAGAAGTAACTAGAACATAACGATCCACTTTGAAGGCTGGGGCAGCATGGTGCTGCAGTGGTTAGCAGTGTTACCTCACACCTCTGGGATCTGGATTCGAGTATCTGCTGGGATTCCATGTGTGTGGAATTTACATGTTCTCCTCGTGGGGTTTCCTTGGGGTGCTCTGGTTCCCCCTCTCCCCCCATCTACTCCAGAAACATGCTGAGGCTGACTGGAGTTACCAAATTGCATGTAGGTATGAATGGCGTGTGAGTATGCCCTGCAATGGATTGGTGCCCTTCTGGGCTTGTTCCCCTGCCTCATACCCATAGGCTCTGGACCCCCTGCAACACTAAACCAGGATATGAGGTTTCATAAAATGGATGGATGGCACTTTCAAGACTGAATTTTGTCTTTGCATTCCATCCATCCATCCATTTATCATCTTCCAAACTCTTATGCTGATCAGGGATACAGAACTTCTCACTCATCTGAAGCACACAATAAGTAAACTAGCAGACAAAAAAACACATTTAGATGATTGTATCTGCCCCCTGGTGGAGGGCGGAGCATCGGTTCTATCTTTTTGACTCCTAAACTGAACACATGCTCCGTGCCTCAGTCTGGGGATGAGGCGCTCTTGTTGTGCCTCTATTAAGATGGCAAGTCGCCGACGGGGGCTTCGCTGGTGTATTTCACTCCAGCTCCGCGATGCTCGTGGGTGCCGCGGCGGCATCCCGTGGGAGGACAGTCTTCCGTGTGATTTAAGATGCTTTGTAAGGGGGGAGGGATGAGTAATGGCAACAGAACAGCATGCTGGTGTACTGCCAGGCTCTTACCTCAATGTTCATAAATTATGAAGCAGGTGCAATTATGCGCTTTACAGAAATTAGCCGAAGGAAGCCACGCGTATATCGTAATTGGGTCGCTGCTTCCTGCTATCCACCTGGGCTTCCCGTAAGAGTCGGGTGTCAATAACTAACATCTCGCTGCTCCCGCAGTGGGCGACTATGAAACACCCCCGCCCCCCCCCACCAGCCACTAACCTCCTGACATGGATATTAGCACATAAACATATTGTTGATGAAGGCAATCATGAGAATCACAGTGGCAGGATGACTGATGGATGGATGGGAGGGCTGGGATACCGAGCCAGGGATCCTTGATAGGACACAATCCGACACTTTTTTTCGGGGACTTTTAACGATTAGCAGATAATTTATCTTTGGGGACACTGAAGGTGAGCTCGACAGCAGTACAAGAACGCCCTGCCGCAAAGCGCAGGGATCACAGGATGCTAACAAGAGCACAGACACTTCTAGCTAATAAAACTAACCAGCGCTACATTTGTCATGGCGTTCCTTATAATGCCATAACCAGCTACACCTGCCCCATAACTGTCACATGGCAAACCTTTCTCGATAATTTTTCATTATCTCACACTGCATGCATTTTTAAGCTCTTACACATTTTTTTGTTACTTCGGACTTAGTGAAATGCAGTTAGTGCAATGTGAATATTTCTTTAAAATTCTTACAAATGGCATCCACAAATAGAGCCCGCAAACATTATTTCGACAAAGAACAACTCTTTGCATTATTATAAATGAGTCCTCAGCTTGGATGAGGTTTGATGCACTGTCAAACGATTTCCATATCATCCACTTTGATTAAATAGGCGATTCTTGGAAAATACACTGCAATATGAAGGGGAAATAATTAGCAAATAAAAGAATAGTTTTCAAAATTGACCATATGGTGTAGTAATATCTTCAACTAGAACAAAAAACTGCATTTTATACCTAATTTAGATACTGGCATTCTGGTTCTCTGTGCACATAAAAATGACCATTTTACCGCAACTTTCCTTACCACGCTGGGTCACGGTGGAGGTATGTTTATGTATATCCACTATTAATTTTATTATAACAAATTTCCTTTTCAATTTAGAGCCCAACTTGAGTCACCTAAACACCACACTGAGAGTGCCAGAGAGGCATTATTTCTGTTTCAAATATTGTTCACAGTAATATCATTAGAAAGGAGCTCTTTTAAGTATAGTGTTTCATATAAGAAAGACTTAACTGAAGAATTGTGATGGGGCTGTAATAGTTTTAAATTACATAGCTGTTGCTTTTTAAGTAGTTCTTTCAGTAGTATTTTGGTTTAAGTTTTCTTTTGTTTGCTAAAGGGAAAAATGTTAACTTCAGTCAAATCTTTCTTTATTGAATTTGATGAAAGTGTGGCTACATTTATTTAGTAGAAATTACTCATTAATTACATTTACAATATTCAGAAATGATTTTGTGGTTTTGAATGTAGATTTATCTGGCGTCTGTTGGCATCTTTTCAGAATCAAAATTTGAGAACATCGAATCACTTTTAATAATTGCCACATTCTCTTTGTGTGCAGGAGAATTACATGGCTCTTAAAAATTTCTCGAGGCTTGAAACAAAAATCTACTGTGAGCCCATAAGTATCCACTTGCAATCAAAATGTGTAGGTAGGGTCATAAGCACGAGCGCTATAAGTATTATAAATCAGATGCAGTAGATGAAATGAAGTGAAGCATTTCTTCACCTTATGCTATATTAAGCCTAATAAATCAATTTAAAATGTGAGTGAATGTGATAGACATAATAAAGTATCTAGTAGCAGCTTGATGAGCTCTCTCTGCCTCTGACATCATTTTATTTCTAGCATATATATATATGTCTGGCTAACGCACTGATCACTGTTTGTGACTCGTCTCCGCCTGTGCGGGGTTGGGAACTTAAGCCCGTCCCCGCCGCTTTCTGCAACACTAGTGCGACGCCCTCAGGACCTGTCAAGACCCTCTCATTAATGCTGCTTCTGTACAGCACTCAGAATAACTCCTGCTAGCTCACTACGCCGTCTGTAGCTGCTGGCCCACAGCAAGATCAGCTAGCGGCGCCCAGCTCTAAGTCCCTCCTAACTGGACTTTCAGCCTGTGACATCAGACCATCGAAACCCTTCCGCAATGTTGGAACACGTCTTCCTTCTTGTTGACATACCAAAACATGCGAAGAAGCCATTCTTTCTGGCCTGGTCTCCCACTATTAGTTACTGGCTATAATATATTGAGAAACCATTACCTTGAAAATGATTGTGATGTAAAAATCTGTCTTTAAAGACATACATATTACATGTAGCAACAATATAGAAAATTTGATATATTTTTATAAGCACTTACCTAAGTCCATTGATTTGTGGAGAAAAAAAAATAGAAGCAGAGTTGGTCCCCATAATGTGATAAAAACCTGTTTTTTTAACGTTGTCAGGACCTTTATTTTTCATCCCCTTTAGGTGAAACTCAAGTTTATAAAATTCAGTGACTTGCAATCAAAAAATTAAAAATGCCAAAATAATAAAACTGTTTGGCTATTTATAGTTAAGGTTAGGGCTGGATATGGGTTTTGGTTCGCAGAGTTGGGATTAGGCTTTCACTCATAGAAATGAATGGATGGTCCCCACGAAGATATGAATACAGGCGTGTGTGTGTGTGTCTTATCCAGGGCACCTGTCCTCTGCCCTGTGTCCTAGGCTTCCTGAGACAGGCAGTGGGGAAATGAGATAAACAACATGGGCAGCACATCACAGATGCGACTGAATACAGAATATACAGAATGCAACCTTATAACTCAGCAACCATATGGTGTTTAAAAGTAATAACTTACATTTAAATTGTAAAACGCACATCTCATTTGTTAGAAGGAGGGGGAAAACAATAATGCACAAAAAAGAAAACCTTCTCCATCTTTTGTCTTTGTGGCACAGCAATTAGTTGATTAAAGAAGTAAATTTTCGGAATAAATTTTCATTAAATGGAGTCAGATCAAGCCTGATGCAACAGCGTGTGGCTAAGTAACGCAGCAGCAGACTTCAGTCAAAGAGAGCTCAATAAACGCTGGCAAAGCGAGGAGATAATACTTCTGATTTATGCAGGATGCCTTCGCAACCCCATATGCCCATTTACAAATATATCTGTAAAGTGAGTGAGTCAGTCTAACATAATTTCAGTAGTGCAGAAGAAAGACCATGTTTATTCAGGGCAATAATTACACTTACATGTTCAGCGAGCTCTCGACTTGCGTAAAACTGACTTAATTCCCGACTTAAAAAATAAAAAATCTGAGACATGTCGAGTTTATGGAAGTGGTAACACAAATGGAAATATTCCCTTGTAAGTAAATTAACAATTTATGCATTACTAATGTATTTTTGGCTCAAGTGTCCTGAATGCTATTTGATTTACGTAAGAACAAGGGCTTGGCTAGAAATTCTTTCTAAAAGATGCTTTCCCCAGGTAGTGGGGTCCTGCTTGGGTTTGCTGGGCACGGAGCAATGAGGGTTTGTGTAAGGGATTACTTACATCACTGAGAATTGCAAGTATATTAATATAATATATTAATTATAGTATATTAATATTAATATAATAAGAATACGTTAAACTTACATACACATGAACTCAGCCCGTGTAAGTTCAAGTGGTCTGTGACAAGAGTTGTGTTCTGTAATGTATTTTCTTTTATCTTGTGTCTCAGCTGTTTTCCAGCCAAAGTCCAAATAAAGGTCATGGCAATGGGATGTTGTGAGCCTGGGGGGGAGGGGGGGGGGGGCTTCAGCTGAAATCAGCCTGCTGGATAATGAGACCCTTGGCGGGGAAGCTGGAGTGCATGTTGCAGGACGGCTATTGGCTGGAACTCGGGGATGGGACGCAGACCTGAGTGGAGCATACGGGTGCCAGTGGCTCAGATGGGGCACCGGCCATGATTCCTGAGGCCAGCAGCACCGCTGTGTACAACAGTTACTCATTCTGACATCTGAGGAGTAAGCAGCCCAGGCCTTTTAATTAGAAGCACTACAGGTGACGGCAATCTTTATCTAAATGAGTTAATTTGCCATCAGAAATTACTAGAGGGCTGCTTGTGGTGGCTGCCAACTCACAAATAGTACAGAAGCCATTGAGGAAAAAGGCACATCCTTATTTTTGAAGGTGGTTCTATTTTGCGGTCTGTTTATATCTAGTGGATCATTAATATTTTAAAGCAAGAGAGAGTACAGAGATGTCCTACTCAAACCATAAATCTCCCGCGTGTTTTGAAAAACAAAACTATGTACGTAACGGCCGAATATATATATATATATATATATATAGTAATTAAGAACTTCCATAATTAAACAGCAGACAAAAAAACCAAAGTATTCACAAGCAGAAATACACTAATTTAATGGTATGTGGTCCAAAATGCAAAAGTCAAAAATGTACTACTATGAAAAGTTTTCATTTTCTGTGACTTTTGGTGAGCTTCATTTGTACAGGGTTATCATGAAAAAAAAAATGAACATGACATAGTGTTGTAATCCCTAGCAAATTTGCTAATGAATTCAACACATTTAAAGGTCACAGCGAATCACATGGGAAAGGCTGAAATTAGTTAAAACGGAAAGAACAAATCGCCGATTTGATTTACATTATTCTCTCAATGACCACCGTGGAGGGACTCAAGGATAATGGCCGTGTTTAGAAAGGCAATGCTGTTAGCATGCATGAGGATGTGTGTGGCGATTCTCTGCACATCGCTTACTCAGAATCACCAGATATCGTGTGTCTAGAATTCACGCCGTCTATATGTCATAAAAGGCATAGATCACTTTCATCTGCTCTGAACCAAAGGTGCAAATATCATGCACTGATGCATGAGGCAAGTTCCCCAGACCAGTGTTTCTCAACCCAGTCTGTGGGGACACCCATGCAGACAGTCCAGATTTTTGATCCCTCCCAGCTCCCAACACACCTGCACCACGTATTCTGTGTTCTAGATTCTTTGGTTCAGGTGTCCTGGGAGCTGGGAGGGACCAAAACTCTGGACTGTCTCATAATCCCTGAGCACTTGGTTGAGGGACACTGCCCTAGAAAAAACTATTCCCCAAGAAACAAACTATCAATGACTGTAAAACTAATTACGTGGAAATTCTTAGTGGTCCAGGAAACAAAAGACCATGTAATAGACACTTTCAGACAATGGACAGAATTTTTATTTTAAGCTATTAATTTTTAAGCTATTTTTTACCTTTTTTAGAAAGGGGGATTTACAGGGAAAGAAAAGTAAAAACATTTTGGCAGTCAAAACAACAAAAACAGAAAACAAGGAAAAGCATAACATGATTCAACATCCAGCTTTCTCTGTTCTCTCTAGTACTGTCCCCGACTCCGATTTGCTGCCAAAACAAACACCGAAATACTTAGGTGCTGGAACAAAGTACAAGGGGTGGGAATCACAGCAAGGCGCACCCATCGGCTGACTCCCATGACAGACAGCTACCCTGCCTTGCCGCTCACGGATAACAAAGATTAATTCAATTTGGATGCAAGGTTCACCCGCACATCGTTAGTCACGCACATGACCCAACTGGATCTTTGATTTCGATTTTGCGGCACTTTGCATGTGGCAGGGTGCTCGCAGAGACGCGGAGCCTAATCGCCTGTCCCGTGACTAACTCGAAAGGATGCAGAGCCGGGTAAAGTCTGATGAAATGCGACATCCCGCAGTAAAAACAGCGCCCTTCCAGGCGTCGCTTTACTCGCCCCGCTGAAATGCTGCCAGCTCACCTTGATGTATTTGTCTGTTTCTATGGTGACACGGCCCCCTTTGAAAAGCACGAGCCGTACGGGAGTGCGGGGAAATCAGGGAGCTGAAGGTGACACCATGACTAAGAACGTTGCACTGGTTAAGGACGGCACGTTTCATTTTAAGGTGGCCGTGACAATGCGGTTTCTTAGCACTAATAAATTACATTACATTAAAAAAAGAAGAAACAGAAGAAGATCTTCTGTGCAAGAAACCACGCAAACAATTGACTTGATAGACAGTATATCTTCACATTTTATCATTAGATGTTCAGCTTAACTGAAGATATGTTATTTTTCCCTAGTAGAGAGAAAAAAAACAAGTGAGCATATGTAAATTAAAATCAAACCATACTATTCTGCAGATGACAAGGAGTATGAGTATTTCAGCACATACTTGAATATCACTCTTATCCAAAGTTATTTTCTAAAAATAAATGTATTTATTTAATGCACATTCTGCTTCATGACACACTTTCATCCCTCGTCTTCCTCCTTCAGACGCTCCCATTAGGGGTCGTCACAGCAGATCATCCGTGTCAATTTCTTCCTGTCCTCTGCATCTTCCTCTTTCACACCAAGCACCTGCATGTCCTCTCTTACCAGAAGTGAGCTGGAGTTTTACAAGGTTTACACTGGATGCCCTTCCTGATGTAAATCTCCCCATTTACCTGGGCTTGGTACCAGCAGGAAGAAATACACTGGTTTGTGCATCCCCAGTGGCTGGGTTGCCAGTCCTTCATACCAAATTTGCCAAATATTTCCCCACCAATCAGGTGGTTACATGTATCTCCTTGTCTATATATTAATGTCTACATATTAAAATGTCATGTTTATATTATGCTTATATGTTTTAGTATTTATAATACATTTATTTATCACTTCTTATTTGCACCCTGGCCAAAGAGAACAACATTTCAGCTCAGTGTACGACTCCACACATCATATATCTGAAGCTGACAATAAAAGATACTTTGACTTTATTAACTCATTGGGATAGAAATACTGTGTGAAAATGACATTCTGAATAAAATGTAAACAAAAGAAGAATTAATTGGTAAAAAAAAGTTTGAACTTTGAGAAAGTTTGAGTAATGTTTTAACACAACAACTAAAAAATATTTGTTTTTTTACATTGACCAGGGTTTCAGCTTCTGTGCAGAATAAAATGCTTCATATTTTATCTCCCGTGATATAGAAAGTCATACGTTATCATGCGTTTTTCTGTGTAAAGGTGTCCGTATAGATAATCAATTCAATGAGAGTGGAGCAGGCTGTCGCTATAGTGAGTCAGAGACAGTTTAAACCAACTGATCACTATATTATAGTTTTTCTCGAAGTGTTTTGTCTGAGAAAATGAGTTTATGACTATGACAGGAATTCCATCAAAGAAATAAAAAACACTGCAGACTACTGCACTCCAAACAGAGAGAAAGCTGTTTTCTTTTTTAGTTTTAATTCATTTTCTTCTTATTCCCCGAGGATGCTGTGGTTTAACTCCGCTACTCAGGCTTCTTTTTTTCATCATCTTCTTCACAGGCAGTCTTTGAGCGAAAGATGTATTAACCGTGTGTAAAATTTTAAGTGGCGTGTCATAAATGGATGCCATGTGAACACGGTGAGAAAATATATTCCAACAAACATGCAGAACTCAACCCACAGGACATGTCTGTGTTCACATGTTCAGACAGCAGCTCTGGGGATATAGAAAACTGACCCTATTTTTCCATCTACTGTGGTGCTAGCGCCGTCTCACACTGATTTCTTTATCCGAAATAGAACAGCAATCTTATCTTATCTTAATCAGATGCGTGTCTCTTTTCATTTCTGGCAATCAGTGCTAATTGACCAATTAGGTGACATGAGCGGCTGCCTATAGCGCCACCTTCTGGAAAACTTTCCTGCCAGCCCCGCCCACCAGCCAGGGGCATGCACAGTTCTGCGCACACCGTGAAATAGGCTGGTGAAATCTACCGGCAGTGAACCTCGAATAGAGCTCCACAGGGGATTTGACAGGCACAGCTGATGACAGACTGTCTGAGATGTTTGGTTTGGATATGGGACGAGGTCAGGGTGCTTCCACCACCCCAGAGTGGCCACATGTGTAAATACTTGAGGACACCCAGCCCCGCATGTCCATAGAGACATCCTGTCTTTTATTTTGCGTCTAGGGAGAATCAGCACTGTTCTTGGGCACCCATTCTATACTTCAGCACTTGGTAAGTAAAAAACAGGTCCCTGGGATGGGGGGGACGAAAGGAACAGGATGAGTGCCCAGCATCAGGTTGGATGCTTGTGGCCAGGGCTGGGGGGTGACAGACGAGGGTAGGGCTCCCCCCTCCATGCAACACAGATAATGGGTTTTGTAACAGATCACAGCACTGCTCCGTAATGGCTTTTTTTCAGCCGTTTTTTCGGTATGAGAGGCAAAGTCATTCCGAGCAATTCCAGTAGCCGTCTGGCCAGGCCTCTATTGTACTGTACTCCGTGAATACCTACAAGTCCAGATAATGCCGGCAGAATGGGCAATCTCTGGGGACAAGCAGGAAAAAGACACCGCGAGAATTAATCAATACCCCTGACTTACAGAAGACATGTGTGCGTGCGCGCGTGTGTGCCTGTGTGTGCGTGTCTGAGTATTCACGCATATCTGCACTCTGCGTGC
>JAODKC010000009.1:17680686-17710031 GCA_026777985.1 Mormyrops attenuatus | reverse complement strand
GGGGGCAGGCGGGGTGGCCTGTCAATGGGGGGAGACAAGTCCAATGTCATCAAGCGCAGCGCATGGTCTGGTGGGCCAGAAAGGAAAGATCTGGAAATGAATGCACATGCACTCACAGGTATTTAAATATCAGGATCTGGCCCTAAAGATGTATGAATGACTTTCGTCTAAATGAAATTACACAAATAAAGAGTGCATAACTAGGAATGCAAATCACCCAGCTCAAATCTTTATTATTATTATTATTTTCCTTGATGTTTTACTCAAATCCATTACAATGCAGCTTTGGAAAAAGCATAACAAGATGGCGGATATTTGACATTAGTTCTCCCTGGTGGGTTCAGTTGACTCATGAGGGGGATGGGGGGGGGAGGCGGGGATGTGATTCTGCTGCGTTCTTCACAGGTAGAGAAATCGATGATGACCCCACCTTCACAAAGTAGTTCAAGGCATGACATTGTACTTCCCGTTGTCAATGTGGTTGGGATGGCCGCTGAAGTCAGCGTTTCCTTTCCTGCAAAGTTTTCATGACCTACTATCTATAGGAAGCAGGAGCCTTACATAAGCTCATTTGCCAGTTATTTGGTGTATTTAGGGGTGTATATCAATTTTAAACAATAGTTTTACTGTGGTTTTTAACCACTTTCAACTTCAGAATAAAGGCAGAAAAGCCAGAGTGAAGGCTTTCAGGGTAAAGCCACACACAGGAAGCACGGGCGATTTAGAAACGCCAAACTGCAAGAGGGACTCGGAGTACCCAGCGGAAAGCCGCACCGGGGAGAGCTTCCAAACTTCATAGAGAGCAGAGATGGCAGACAAACCCTGGCGGTGTGAACCGAGAGCACTACCCACTGAGCTGCCGAGCCGCCCAAAAAGTATACATGTTTTTCACTTGCGTGTCCAAACCTTCACTCTATTTGTAACTCATTTAACCTACACGGCAAGCAATTTTACACTATTTTATGTTGGGAGAACACGGTGACAGATAAAACTGATAATAGATTATCTATACTATTGGGCATTCTGTCTCATGTGCATAAAAAACACAAAGTAAAGGCATCAAATACACTAAATACATACGAATTGTTCATGCAGGCTTACTTTAAAACCATGATGTCATTGTCATTATGCATGCTGTGAAAGGCTTTCCATTATTACAGTACTGTAAAGGCGTTAATTGTGTTGATACAACTTGTTGCTAAACAGGCAAATTAAGTAATAACAAATATAATAGTGCATTAAAATAAACACCGATCTCCCAATTTCTCATTGAACAAAAATACATCTGGCGATAATATTTCTGCCCGGTAACGTCTTATAGATATCTCTGATTGTCTTACCTTTTCTTCACAATAAAACTGGGGCAACAACAGAGCTGCAGCCCCTAGAATGAACCCTGCAAGAGCGAAGGCTGTGAAACTATGAAAGACTTAAAGCTGAAAAAACTCAAATCACAAACTGACACATATTCTGACTAAGTCGCTGGAATATTAGTGATGATAGTAGAACATAATAGAACTCTACTACCATTTATATATATTTTTTTAAATAAGTGAATAACAATGATCATGAAAATTACCTATGTACTGCTTATCTACAGTAACCAAGAATGGTTTACATCTGTTAATATTAATTGTAAGTGACTATGAAACTTAAGGCTGTTTTATTTTTTCTTAGTAAAAATCTAAATTCAGTTGTCTAAAATGCAGTTTTCGACGTGTCATGAATAAACCCATAACCCCCTCGAGGAACTGTCATCGATGATGCCCACCAATCAGAAACCTTCAAGAGGAGACTGTCATTCTGCTTCTTTTGCGCACCTTTCAAAGAACTAGCTTTCATATCTGCTCCAATAACACTCACAAGCTCTCCTCAACCGCATGCACACCCCAGCTTATATTAGCCCATGAAGAATCACACAGTGACATGTGGGAAGAACACAGAATATCAAGTGACCAGATTACCTCCTGTGGCTCACACCTACTGTAAGAAAATGGCCCTGTCCGCGATTCCGATTTCCATTTGTACTGCCATGTCATTCACGCCAGGGTAGCTCTGCCGTTGACTGGTGGTTTCGACGTGAACGGAAACAGGACAAACAAGAACCACGCTGATGAGTCTGTTTGGCTACCCGCTGTGATTTTCGACAGCGACCACAGAACTCCGGCTGAAATATGCAAAGGACATAGATTCTAATACTCTGTAAATAAATGCTTCAGAAACATCAAGTCGACATCATGGTCTTTTTATTGCCTCATATAGAAGCGCCCTCCAGCATCCTACTGCGGATTAACATTACGGACTACGAACAGGAAAACATTACGTTTATTATATTTTTACCATATGTTTATTTAAAGCTAATTATTACAATCTATATTGTTATATACTGAAATGCATTCAGGACAGAGACTGGTGCGGAGTGTGAATGTTATCTTTCGGCTGTAGGTTTAGAGTCTTAGACCACATTTTCACTCTCCCGGCCACCCTTGGCGTTCGTCATCTTCTGCCAAGTGTCACTGTCACCAAGATTGTACACGGCCTGTGATCAGTAAGAGGCTCTTAGCGCACTATGCAATGTCTATCTGACCCTTGCCACATCGAGTCACCTGCAGATATGGGAGCATTCATCTGAAGAAGATGTGGAAAATAGAGCTTGATATGCGAAAGAAAGGAAGAAAAAAAACATCTCAGTGCTGAACAGTATTAGCTTAACCTTGATCCGTCCTTGAGCAAGAGGGAGAGAATGGCGACTGTGAGGAAGAGAGTCTGAGAGATTGGTATCCCTCCTGCTGGGTAAAAGTGAAATGGGGGAGTTTGGACGAGGGAAATATGGAACTTTTGAGCGGGGGTTGGGGGGTGGGAAGCTGTTACACCTGTGCGGCAGGCGATGACAATGACCAGCGCATGACAAGGCCCCCCCCACATGGGTCACAGGACACATCATCTCGCTGACAGAGAGCGGGAAGGTGCACGTTTGCTCTGGCTGGCGAATATCACAACCGCAGCCGAGACGTACGGCACTCACATACAAATGTGTCTTCAGGTTTCCTCTCAGTGCGATGTACGATCTCACAGCACAATAAAACAAACCCTAACGCGGATGTGGTGGAAATGGATGTATCACTGACATACGCACACACATTTTTGTGGGGACTCTCCATTACTTTCTATGGACATAACTCTAATCCCAACATGATGACCTTAACCCCTACCCAGCCCTAGCCTTAGCCATAAGTAACCAAACAAAATATGAGACTTTCGGCATTTTTACATTTTTGATTGCATTCACAGATCTTTGTGGGGATCTGAAAAATTGTCCCCACAATGTCAAAATAACAGGTTTCTATGACATTGTGGGGGACATTTGGTCCCCACCATTTAATATAAACCTAATCCACACACACACATGCACACACACACGCGCGCGCGCCACAGCACTGCTTCATCAGTTATAATCCCGATAAGAGTGATTGTGGAATGATTTCTCCTCATTTAGACTCGTTTCGAAGGTGACTTCATCATCTGCGTGTGAAAGACATTCCGCCGCCCAGTAACAAATGATTACCGCTAAACGAATCCCAGAGGCTTCGGCTCTAATGCGGAACAAAGGGGAGCGGATAGGGAGGCCGTGTGACTCTGGGATCTATTTTTTCATACCTGCATCATTTCTTGCTTCACTGATCTATCACTAAACAACAGCTGCCGCGCAGGAGCCGGTGCGGCGCACCGTGGGGGTACCGAACGAAAATAAGAGAGGGTGCTTTGGCGGGCAGGTCACGTGGGTGCCCCCGGCGCTCCTGAAAGGAGTCTTTGAGCTGTCAGAGGAGGGAGGAATGCAGGCCTCCTGGTGGCTGGGAGTCGGGCGCCATGGACACCGAGCTGCCTGCGATGGGATCTGGGGGAGCAGACGCAGCATGGCGAACGACGCGCAATCATGGCCCGACGCTCCGTCTCCTTCCTCCCTCTCTGCCCCACGCTGTTCCTCTGTGCCCCAGAGAATCAGTGAGTGACAGCTCTGTACGTGAAGGGAGGTAGCGCATGATGGCCTTGGGGAGTGGGGGCAGTGTCGGTCAACCCATTAGGCGACATCTGTGGCCGCCTAGGGCGCCATCTTCTGTGGGGGGGCTGTTGGTGCCCCCCCCAGAAAATTTCACTGACACCCCCCCCCCCCCCACAGCATATAGTGCGTCATCCAAGACAAAGTGAAATTGGGCAGTGAAGTCTGCCGGGGGGTGGGGGGAGGAAGCTTGCCAAGGGCACCACATAGGCTTTGATCGTCACTGGGCGGGGGTAGGGGAAGTTTGGGGTGGGGGGGGTCCCATGACTCCTCCACCTCCAAAGGGGAAATTATAGGCCTCCAGCTTGGCCTTCAGGTGCCTGCCAGTGGGCCCCGTCGCTTCTGAGCCTCTCCCTGGATGCCCAACCAAGATGCCAGTGGGCAAAATACTTTACACACCACTCTGATGTTCTGTTACAATACCATCCAGCGAGAATTAAATTAGGTCTACAGTGTTTCTTATTCTACATATTAAACTTACGGCAGCACATCTACTGAGATAAGTTTTCATATGTTCAAGGGATTTTAACAAAGTGCTCTTTGCGTTTGATATGTCTACAGTACAGCTTTATCAGAAACAAACATGTTCACTCTGCTTATTTCTCATATTTTAATATTTTTGTGCTTTCCCCTTCTACCCTAGCCTATTCCGTGAGGGTGATACATATTATCAGTGGTAATCACCTAATTAATTCCTGTCATACTCATAGCAATCATCACCTTATCTCATTATCACCAAAAAACAAATAGCACCTGGGACTGTGGGCCCAAACTTACTCCTTCATTCCTTGTGTTTTAAGTAGCGCTGCATGAGAGCAGGGCGGTGTTTTTGTGTGCCGTATACGACTTATTAGGTTTCCAAGGAAACCATTTTTAAAATGTGATTTTGTCACAGCACCATGTTTCGGGTGTTATCTGTCAAATCCATTGCTCTTTGTATGAAAGCCAACCGTGTAGATCGGACAAGGAGGGAGCAGACTGTCTAAATCCATTAAATCATCTTTCTTAATAACTTTACTCGTTATCCATGACACTTTCGCACTACTGATGATTCAGTAACCTTTATCCTGAGCAACAATTATAGATGTTCTGTAAGTATTTATAATTTACTTTCCATTTATATGGCTTGGTTGTAATATCCCGCTCTTCTCAGTACTACAAAAGCCCAAAGTGGAGTGCATCGTTAATCATATACCACGTCAGCATATATTTTGGATGTACAAAATCATTAAAAGGAAAAGAAAAAAACAGCACCATTTCCAAAATATCACAGAAGTCAATGGAAGCAGAAAAAAATTTCAAGAATCTATTTCGAATATCCATTCTTTCTGAGATTCTGAAAACGAAATGCATTCAAACTTTTTTTTTTCCTCTGCGCTTTACTTGACTGCATTTGTCATTAGAATACAGTTTGTTCAGTTTCTGATAAACAAGCCGGGTTGAGCTGCAGGGCATCTAGATTGAACAAGTTAACAGTGTGCACTTCTGCGACGCAAGATCCCTGACAGATTGCCTTTTCTCCGCAGTGCCTATCTGAAGCTCCTTATCAAGAGCATGTGAAATCAAATCATATATACCTATCATGTTTATCTCATAACCAATGCATTACTGCTGTCTGCTGCAAGGTGTGTATGTGTGCAATGTTTGTCTTTTTTCCTTCCCCGGCATAACTGAATTTTTTTGTTTGCTTATTTTGGAGGTTCCTTGCTGTCTCATTTCCTTTCTGCTCCTATCCGTCCCTGAAATGGGAGTCTTGAAAAGGTTTTGTTTGTTCCAGTGTCACTTGGTCCACTTGGTTCTGTTCACTGAACCGCTCAGGTATTCCCGCATGCATTTTTTAAATCAAGCAATTAAACTGTCTGGAGTCTAAACATTGGATAGCTTCAGGGCAGCTGGTTCAAACATAAGAGTCTGGTCACAGGCTGTTGTCTTTCTTCTAAAGGAGTTAAATGAGCTTTTGCTTAAATACAAAGTCAGTTCGGCTAAAAACTGCCTTGAATCCGTTTGGGGCAGCCATCCGTGGTTTTGATCTTGCTTTCATGAGGCTTGTAAACTCCCAATTCCCAATGATTCATGCACGGTAATCCTCTTTCCTGTGACCACCACTTTGCGCTGGCACGGAGCCTGGCTACACCACAGCACGCTCAGGACCTGAGGCGTGCAGACTGCACGTGTCTGTCGATTATTTGGGATGACGAAATGGCTAAGTATGCTATCAGTGCCATGTTAAAAAGGTGGTATTCCAGTGCTCGGGTGGGGACAAAACAGGAGCAAGTACCGGAACTCTGTGAGGGGTGCTGGTACTCTGAAGAGGAAAATCAAGAGGTGTTGCTACTGTGTACTGGTGAGTACTGGCCCACTTCAAGCACTGTGGTATGTTATCCATGTATGTAGGGGTGATTCTAGGTTTTTCATAGGGTTTTGGGCATAAAAGGGGCAGAAATTCATACAGAGAAATCTACCTTATCATTACTCAATGATATATATTTAATTGGTGAGTGACAGGGGAGGTGGGACTCTGGGGGGGCCAATCAGCTTTCAACTAAGTTCAGTGCACCTGTGGCCCCGCACCTGCATACACTCCTGCATGTAAGCCACATGGCAACACAGCTGAGGTACATTCTGCCTAGTGTGGTAAAAATAGGCAGACCTGCTGGTTGTCAGTCTAAGCCCAAGGGTGTCATTCAGATTTGAATAACTGGTTAAGCTGCCCAAAAATCATTATAAAATGTCACTTAGAAATCAGCGTATGATGCCACTGCACTTGACCCACAATGTGACAGCTGCACAACTCCCAGACCCAATGCTGCTTGAGTCTCATTGCAATACTTCTATCTATTTCAGTTGGTATAGATTTTTCCCAGAAGTTTGTCCTCCAAAGTATGAGGTCCATTGTTATGTATTCCAGGCACTTTTTTTCATAATAAAAGATTAGGTTCATCCAAGAATATTTCAGATCTGGACTCTTAAAAGATATTAGCATTCACAAAGATGTTAATCTGTCAGAATAAAAGTCCTGCCCCTTTCTGTACAAAGAACTTGAAGCCCACATGAGTGATTTTATCTCTATCAGATACTAGGGATTGCATAGTTTAACAATCAGGAATGTATCTGGAATATTCATCTAGTGATTATACATTATTGGGACACCTGGCCATTAGACCTACAGAAACATTTCTGACATCCCATTCTAAATCTATAGGCATCAATATGGAGTTGGTCCCCCTTTGCAGCTATAACAGCTGCCTCTTCTGGGAAGGATTTCTACAAGATTTTAGAGTGTGTCTGTGGGAATTTTTGCTAATTCATCCCAAAAAGCATTTTTGAGGTCAGGCACTGATGTTGGAGGTGAAGACCTGGCTCACAATCTCCATTCTAGTTCATCCCAAAGGTGTTCTTTGGGGTTGAGGTCAGGGCTCTGTGCGGGCCAGTCAAGTTCTTCCATGCCAAACTCATCCAACCATGTCTTTATGGACCTTGCTTTGTGCACTGAAGCAGTCATGCTGGAACAGAAAAGGCCTTCCCCAAACTGTTCCCACAAATTTGGAAGCATAGAATTGTCTAAAATGTATTGGTATGCTGAAGCATTAAGAGTTCCCTTCACTGGAACTAAAGGGCCTAGCCCAGCCCCTGAAAAACGACCCCATGCCATTATTCTTCCCATACCAAACTTTACAATTGGCACAATGTAGTCATCTGCCACACCCAGACTTGTCCATCAGACTGCCAGACAGATAAGCGTTACTTGTCACTCGACAGAACATGTTTTCATTGCTAAAGAGTAGCTTTTGTTCTGCGGTTAATGCCAGAGAAAGTGTGGACCTCTGTGCTTATTGAGTCAACAGAGCGTTGGTGACTTTTATGCACTATGCAGCTCAGCACTTGACAACCTCGCTCTGTTCCTTTATATGGTCTGCCACTTCGTGGATGAGTTTTTGTTGCTCCTAAACACTTCCACTTTGCTATAATACCACTTACTGTTGACCATGGAATATCTAGCATGGAAGAAATTTCACAAACTGAGTTATTGCAAAGGTGGCATCCTATGACAGTACCATGCTTGAATTCACTCTGCTCTTCAGGACGACCCATTCTTTCATAAATGTTTGTAAATCTGATTGCATAGCTAGGTGCTTGAATTTATAGACCTGTGACAGTAGGTCTAAATGAAACCCTCAAATTCAATGATTAATACTTTTGCCCATATAGTGTATGTTCAGTCCTCCATCAAACTTGTTTCAAAGAAGAGGTGCACCGGAATATAGTTATAAAAATACAGCTGATCATACGGGGTAGTGTGTGGCTCAGTGGGCTAAGCCTCTGTGCCTGGGGAGGGTACCATTGGAGCCTATCCTTAGCATAGTAGCACCATCTGTGGGCCCTTGAGTAACCCCCCCCCCCCCCTCCCGCCTCCCAAAAATGGGGTAGGCAAAAAGAGAACTTGCCTATGGGAATCAGTAAAGTGTCGTTATTATTAGTTTGAGGCTGCGCTGGTTAATCAGCTCCGTTCTGTGTGTGATATGTGCCCTTGCTTTCGTTTCCACTGTGGTGGAACTATGGTGCTACAAATATTCTCCTCCATAATGTGACCATTTAAAGGCAGGGATTACCTGTTATGTGGCATGAAAATAACAGAAAAGGTTCAAAAGATAGAAAACAATCTGAAGGTACTTAAGTGCTTCTTAAACCCAAGACCCTGAACTGCTCTTTGTGTGAGGCTTCACAGGTGAGAGGTTTGACACTGCTATCTCCTCAACTGGAGCTTCTGTCTGTAAAAAAGAGAGTAAAGAAGCAATGAGTGTGACACTAAACACATAGACTGTCTATCTGGTGGCTGCCTGTTGCTTTTCAGACAGCTAAAGTCTAATGACTCGGCCTGATACGCTAATTGTTGTAATCATGTACAGGAACTATAAATGAAAGAAAACAAAGAAAAGGGAAAAAATGAAGAAACCTTGCTGCATCTGAGCCTGGAAGTCTCACAATTACTGAACTTGACAGACATACAGATAATAAAATACTGCAAATGGTCAATAATTAAACACAACATAATTCTTAATGCATTGAAATAATGAAATACATGTGTGCAGTGTTTCCGAACCCAGTCCTCAGGGAACCCCAGACAGTTCACATTTTTGTTCTCTTGCAGCTCCCAAAACACCTGCTCCGGGTACGTATTTGGTCTTCTTGATTGGCTAGGAGCTGGCAGGGAGCATAAATGTGGTCTGTCCGGGGTTCCCCAAGGACTGGGTTGGGAAACACTGCATGTGAGAATTCCTCAGTGTATTAATTTCATTTATAGTGATCAGTTAAGAACTGGAGTTTGGCTGTGTGTGTGGAGTATGCAGATTACCCGTAGCTTGGTAGACCTGCCATTTCTGAATTGCCTGTAATGTGTGATTGAGCATGCATATTTGCTCTGTAAGGCACTGGAATCCTACCAGGGTATGCCCTACTCTGAGCCTCTTGCCTCCTGGGATAGTTTGCAAGATCATTGCATCTTGGGATAAGCAGTTACGAAAGATAGATGATGGAGATATAGAAATGCAAGATAAATTCATGTGTCACACGTGAGAACCAAATGTGAAGGAGAAATTACAGGTCTTTCTACCGCTGAGCTTTCCCTTGCCTTTTTGCTGTTAACATTTAGACATAAACCATAAATATACACTGTTAAAAATACCAAGATATATGTTAGCTATGAAATATGTTGTGAATCATGCTTATTCACAGTGCAGATGACTGCCTGCTTGTCAATACATTCTGTTTGACTCTGCTTGTCATTTGTCGTATACATGAACATTTTTAGTCAGAAATTACAACCTTCGGTTCCACCTAAATTTGTTTCATTGGAATACCTTATAGTTCTCACTGACATTTTCGGTACTCTGTCAGAAAAGTCAATACTAATTTACTCCCTTAACATAATTACACTTCCAATATCACCAACAGCATGTTATCTTTCTGAGATGTAGACCTACATTATACAGATGGCTAAACTATCAGCAGAGTTTTTACACGACATGCTTTAGAAATAAATGTCTTATTTAACCCTGTAGAGTCACAATTCATATATTCGTTCCTTAATTCTCCTGATGTTTTGCTGTCTACACGCATATGCGAATACGCCCTCCTCTTTCCATTAATGGGAAGAGCATAAAAGGAAACTGGAAGTTAATGGAATTCTGTTTCATATATTGGAATTCACAAAACCTGAAGCACAACGATGCTGCATTTAACGTCATGTTCTTCCTTATCTTTAAATAGCTGTCTTATGGTAGACAAGTACATAATGTGAAGGTAACAGATCCAGAAGGAAGACTAATTTACGTATGCTAAATTCACCACCAGCAGCCATCTGCTGTTTTGTCCTCACTGGGAAACACCTCAGAACTGGTCCTGAAAGAGCGTCTGTATGGGTTTTCCATGTGAAAGTGTCCATTGTTTTGTTTCATCACCTTTTTTTCCTCTAGAAATAGACTGCATTACTAGACTGCATCTTTTTTTTCTAAGAACCCTTCATCTATGGCTGATCTTAAGGTGCACTGTCCCCTCACCGCCTGTGTTTCTGATCTCCACTGGGGAATTCATACTCTAAAGGTGAGATGCCTTTCTCTGTCAATAAGAGCTGATGTCGCCACTGAAATGAATCCTTTCAAAGTGGATGTCATTGAAATGCTCTAGTATCCATTATTGTCGTCATGCACAAGGAAATAAGGTCGAATTGCATGTTGACTTTCAAGAGCCTCATATCCCACATGAACAAACCGGCTGTCATTGCGGAGGTGTTTTCTTAATAACAGATCCAGAGTTTTGTGTCAGTCACCAGGTGCCTTTGTAATGAGAATGCTCTCAACTGGGCAAGTTTAATAACCCTTGAGGGACTATCTCTGTCCTCATGTTTTTTACGGATTGGTGACTTTGCTGGTGTTCATTCAGAAAACAACAACGAAAGATCTTCTGAGATCTCTAAACATGCAGATTTATTTAAAAGAGATCATCGATGATAGATTCAAGCCACCATCCACCTAGTGCTTATGCACTGCTAGTCAAATTAGCAAATACTAATCAAATGAACAGGAATAAAAGAACTGTTATTGTAAATAGGTCATACTGTTACTAGAAATGGAATATACAATTTAAGTGGAGTGGGAAAGACAACAGAGATTTATTTTAGTGAAACAGTCAAGGGTGATTTGTTGTGCACTCACCTTTTTTTTAAATTCCAATTTAAAATCATATTGATAGATATTTCCATATATGACTTGGGAGCCATTTGCAATCAGACGAATCCTGGGCAGAAAGAAGATACAGATGCTTTTGTTTTAATGACACTGGAACATGCCAGAAGATTATATTTAACAATGGGAATATTATATTTTGCCTGTGTGTTAGTAATAGAAAATAGAAATAGAAATCGCCAAGGATAGTCCTGACAAAACCAGAATACATGGTCTTCCTGTCCTGAAAAGGCGGCTCTGGACAATAGATGGTCTCATTCAGTGACGAAGTAAAGCCTAATCTTCCGTATTTTAAGCCCAAATATGAACTGTGTGCGAAGAACTAATTTCTGTTTGGAGGAACACGGTTCACAAAGTTTCACATCATGAAAGTCATTATGGTATTGTGCATAGCGGGCAACATCCGTACTGGTGGTTCTGAATGGACCAATTAATTCCCGGATCATTTTGTGCCAGCTTAGCGAAGCCTGACAAAAACTGCTAAGGTTTTATTTTTCCTGTCCCCCCTTCAAACCAGTGCCACTCCTAGAGGAACAATAAAAAAAGGGAAAAAAAAATGACGGACATTTTTAAATTAGTACATAGCTGAAAGATGCCCACAAAAATGAACGTTTCTTCTTTTACCTGTCAGCAACAACAGAGATGCTGCACTTTTCCGGCAAGGATCTCAACCGTAAGAATAGAAAAAAATCATATCGTCAATGCAAAGCGAGGTGTGTGGAGGCAGGATGGAGGGATTCTAGTGTCAGGAATGATCAAAAATGTGTGGGTTGGGTTGTGTCCCATCCTCATCCGACCACACCTACTCAGTCTGCTGCACCTAATGAAACGCCACGGAGAGACAAAACCTCCACAATGGCTTGGGGAATACGAGGCATGATTATTTAGTTATGTAGCCATGAATGATTTATTAAACAAACCCATGTGACACGGGGATTTGTAGCAAACCAGTCTCATTTATTCTTGCCTTCCCAAAGGATTGGGAACAAAGCTGAAAAAAAAATTAGGAAGCAGGGGTGAGAGAAGGAAAAAAGAACAGAAGAGCTGCACGAGAATATGAGAAAGTTGTTTTACTTTTTGGAAATGTGTTCTTGTCTTGTTGTTCTCGCCACTGTGAATCAGGAGATGTACATTTGTTGACAAAGAAGGGGAATATGAGATGAGCGATTATCAAGGGGATGCACGTGTCGGCCACCTGCCTATAGTCATTGACAGTTTGGGGCTATACCAATATATGGTCACTTCAGGAGTATCGTAGAAGGCACATGGGATGAGGAGAGTGTATCCTGGATGGGAAGCTAGTCCATGACAGGGCATAAACCCACACGTACGCAGTCAAAAATGATGGGCAATTTAGAGACAACAATGGACCTAAACCGCTTGTCTTTGGATCGTGGGAGGAAACCAGACTACAGGCATGGGAGAATATGCAAACACACTCTTTTGCAATAAAAAAGGCAAAAATAACCACGGAAGGTGCTGGTTGCAGAGTTACGCAATAGTCACAATTCTCGTAGAAGCAAAATAATTTCCAGTCCGTTCCACCAATGGTTATTCGTAACATTAAATTCCTTCCGACAACAATAGCAGCTCTATCTGGTTTTTCACAGTCCTCATTTTGCAGTGATCCGACTGTTGTATTAAATCTATTCATGCGAATACAGGGATCTATATCTTATCCCTACAACCAGAGATGAAATTTAACATGCCAAAAAGGTGTTTTTAACATTGCAATTTGGTGCACTTGACTGTGTTTACATCCTGCTAGTTCCTTTTTGCCAAAATGCTTCCGGAAAAACAGAAGAGATACATTTCCAATAAATGTACAGGCTGTGTATCACACAAGATGGATACATAAAATTGAATTACTCAGTGCTGTTGTGAAGAATTTTACATCTGTTCATAAAAGCTTAATTTGCTAAAATCACAGCATATGCATAAAGTTAACACAAATGGGTTGTGGGGGAGGAGCAGGATTACTTGGTACAATTTTAATTTGATTTCTCAAAATGCTTCCTCCACATGTTACCGATTGCTTGAGACTTATTGAGGTCCACCATCTTCTCCTCACACCTTTTGATGTCCTGCCACCTTCTTAAGCATATTTATTATGCATGTATTGCCATTATTTAGTTCTCTGACATAATAGCCCATGGTACAATGACTCAAAGAGCGGTGACTCATGTCCTATTTAGTATATTTAGCTTTTACTTTTATACAACAGCAGATTGGCATGGAATCAATTCATTGCAGACTGATCACAGAACCGATACCAGACTATACAGTGCAGATAGGGATGGAAATGCATAGGTCTCCGTTATTGGCAATGTCCATTATTTATAATTAATAGCCAACTTTGTCTCATCAATGCACCGCATGTTTAAAATTCCGTTAAATTTTAATTACGGCAGAAGAAATAGTACAAGTCCAGACCAAGATTTTGTTTCAACCAACCAACTGAGTATAAAGAGTCACACTCACAGAGTACTCAACTGGCTGGTTGAAACAAAATCTTGGTCTGGATTTGTAGTCTCTGGACCTGAAATCTTTACCTCTGGTGAAGAATGCATGTGCAATTTGGAAACTGAAAGCAATGTTTGATATTGAAAGATATGGTAGCTTAAGCAATTTGTTAGATTAGATAAAAAGATCAATACATATAGAAACAGACAAACAGGACAAATGGACAGACAGACAGACAAATACATAGACAGACAGACAGACAGAGAGACAGACAGATAGATAGATAGATAGATAGATAGATAGATACTTTAATAATCCCAAAGGCAACTGCAGGTTTACAGCTGCACAACATACAGACACACACACACACATACACACACATACGTTTAGACAGTAAAGAATACATTTACACATTAATAGAAAGTAACAGAAAGACTGTCAGAGAAGGCAATGCACGGAATTACACGTAGTAACGGCTCAGAAATAAACAGGACACACAGCGGGCTGTACCATGGATGGGAAGGCATTGCGATTCACTCAGCCTTGTTGCTACCATGACCTTGTGCTGCCACGCCTCTGGGCATTTCCTGTCACATCTCCGAGATCCGCGGGGTCACAATGGAAGTGGCCGTCCTCGACGTTTCAGTGTGGATGTGCCCTGTGACCACCTCAGGCCTCAGGGAAAGTTCGGTGGAAAGTCCATAGCTGCGAGTGTGGGAACGCTATTACTTCCCAATCTCCCACTAAACACATACAAAGTCCTCTAAATACAGACCAATTAAACAAGTTAGCTAAAGTCTGCCGTGATAGTCTCTCAAGGCTTAAATCTATTTATCCTGGACTTATTAATTGTTAATGCTATATTGTAATAAGTTAATTAACTTATTCAGTGAGTTCTGGTCATGCCTCAGCCTACACTTAATTCTGCTGCTTCAGCCCAAGGAACCAGTCCAGTAGCATTAATGAAAGAAAGCAAAATGATCTCTGAATATGGTGTAAACACAGTTTTTTTTTATGTTCCATTCCAGTAGAATTTTCATTTATTTATCATTTCATTTATCCTCATTTCATTTATTTATCCTTACTGCATGATTGTGTGTTTGAGCGTGAGCCTGCAAATGGACTGACATCCCATCCCGGGTGTTTCACGGCCTTTTGGCCAGTTTTCCCGGGACTGGCTCCAAGACCCTGTGACCCTAAGCTGCATAAGCAGCATGGAAGATGGGTAGATGGATGGATGTTTATATAATGCAAGTGGGAAGGTGTGAAATTCATTAGTACTCCTGTTGTGTCTTTTTCTGTGACATGTGCTTGTATTGTACATTCTGTTAAACATTATGCTAGACATAATTTTGGCAGGCACACACACACACGCGCGTTACTTGAATAAATGCTTCTGGTCTCAAAAGTGGCTACGGAAATGACTAGGGAGATCACATGAGCCATGCAAAAAGACTCACCTTAATCCCAATGCTGCAACATGGTGAAATGGTAAACAGGATAGAAACCATTTTGCAATTGGCTCCATAGCAGCCGGTCTCCCCAGGTGCCACCATCTTGAAATTGGCAACCTTTTTGGGCAGACATAATGCTTTTAAAGCTATCTTAATTAAAACCCAAAACACATCTGCATGCATTTCTGGTCCATAATATTTATGAACATATCCCCAAGTTCTAATCCCCCGTGATTCTGCCTGTTGGATCGTTCTGGAAGTTAGAGAAGCATTACTGCAAGCCTCATTGACCAAAACCTTTTCAGCTTTTCCAGCCTTAAAAGAGAGAGAGAAAAGCTCTTTATGTTTGAAGCGAAGGCATGACTGGGCCTGAATTTCAAAGCTAAGCATGCAGCTTTGATGGGCAGTCTCTGACAATATTTGTAACATATTTGCTGTAAACATAAACAGGTTTCTCTTTTAGGAAGCAGCAGTGTTCCAGTTGTTTCCAGAACAGCAAAACCCAAATGACCACCTCTGAAATGTATGGTCAAATAGCGGCATGAATGTATATCAAAAAAGTAGTGTTTCTGTCATGCCCCGCTCGTCCGATCATCTCGTGTGCCACACCCCCTCGTTAACCTTGTGTGGATTCCCCATGTTTACCAGCTATTTCTTGTTGCTGTGATTAGTTTAATGTATTTAAGTCTGCGTTAGGTATGTTTTCCACAGTCCGGTCATTGATGTCAGTTCTTCGTTCTGTCCTTGTTCTTGGATGCATCCGACAATAAAGCCCTCATTTCCCCGACTCCCTGGACTTCTCCTGTTCTGTTCCCGCTCCGTCCCCGCTTGGCACGACAGTTTCATAGAACGGGTGATTTTTAATATGGCCGGTATGGCCTATACAGTAGATTAAATCTGGAAAGCGTGCAAATGAAGAAATATTCATTGATTCATTAATGAATTAAATGATCGATTCAGTGACCAATCGAATAAATGATTGCCTGATTGGTGTTCTAACCTCATTGGTTAAAATCATGATTGACATCTTGTCTTTAAAAATATACTGACTGGGGTCTAATTTCTCGGACTACAGGACAGTCTAGGATACAATTAGCAGTTTAGCATCAAAACCTTGCTGTAATGTATACAAAAGCACCTGCATGTGAATGAAAAATTTTAAAAAAAGAAAAATCGAAAGGAAAACACCATAAAAGCTTTTCTGGTTTCTCGATCATAAATTCTGACACTAAAATTAAATACCATGTATACAACCGAAAGAAAAGACCTGCCATTGTCTGGTGAGCTAAAAATGCGGAAACTAAATTAGGAGTGATTGCAGACACATCTTCTTTATCACACTAAAAGATATTTTCAAAGTGTAGCCTGTGCAGCTAAAGATGGCAAAAGCTATTTAGACACATTTTAAGCCAAAGGGGAATAGGAAAGAAGCTTCTCTTCAACAAAGTCTTGATTCATACCAGTGGGCATCTGACGGATATCATCTGATTCCTACTTTAATTTCATTTATCCACGGTCATCCCCTGATTCATGACCCTCCATTGCTGATTATCTTAAAATTATGATGTAACATGTAGTCCTGCATTATCTGTGGCATTTCATCTATGTGCTACATATTCATAAGGACCACTGCTCTAAGACCCACAATGTCTCCAGCTTTTAAAATCTCAAATAATAGTCAAATAAATTATGACATCATTTCTTTGTCTAGAAGAATTCATTGTATAAAGCAACTATAGCATAATTTAAGTTACTTTTTTGTCTACTGAAGCAAATCCAGTACCTTGCCCCAGGGTACAACAGTAGTTCCTTTTCAGCAAACTGAACCTCCGGTTCATAAATCCCAAGCCTTAATCACTGCGCCACCTGCTGTTACAAAGTATGTTATATTTTAGCCCCAATTGCTCCATGTCACGTTGTGACAGATGCCGAATGGGTTCTGCACATGTCAGCAGGAGCGCTCCTGATCCCAACGAGAAGAGCAGAGATATGTCGCTGCCTAATCTCTAGCGGCAAATTAGAGCACCGGGCGATCGATGGCAGGAGCACTGCATGCGGATTTCATTTGCTTGGAAGCGTGCATTGTTAAAACCATGCTAACGCGTATTGACGGCTGCATCTGAATTATCAGTCTTGCTTAAAAAAATAAATATAATAATAATTATATATATATATATATATATATATATATACACCCACACACACAGACATGCAGACCCTATGCAGTGTTTGTTTTTCTTCAATAGTGAGGGTAGTGCTCAGTTAATTATCATGTATTGATCTGACTGCGCTGATACTACTATCTCTCACAAAGAAAGAAAAACTACAAGCTATATATAAATGTAACATTATAACACACACACAGATAATTTTATTTTGAAAGGTTAAAATAAATCAACTTACTTTTTTTTTGTTCCAACGTAATCCAGAATAAAATAAATAAATGAATGACTACACATCAACTTCTCTTCAAGCTGTTCCATCAAAAATAGGCCCTAAAGGATCCCTCTAGCTTTCGAAAAACGATATTTGTATGGTGAATAATTGAATTTGAAGGTTCAACAACTGGAAAAACACCCACAAGCACATTCCGCCTGACTACAATGGGTAATGTGCAGTGTACAAAGCTGTAGAGAATGTAAGGCATTTGATTTCAGCACTGCAGGGGAAGTAAAGCCCAACTAAAAATAAATAAATGAAGACCCATACTCAAGTGGACATCCATGTTTTTTTCTTCCAAATCAACAAATAGCATATGGAATTTATATTTGCCTATTAATACATTCTTAACTATAGCGATGCAGCAAAATCCAAATATACAGAACATCATCTCATCAAAATACATAAGCCGAGACTGCAAGACATTTAAAACATCCCTTTCTAGAAGGATCTCTCCTATGCTGTGCAATGCTGAGCTGGCTATTCCAATATGTTGTCGAATTAACAGCCATCTGACGAATGTGTCGTTAAAACGGCATTAAATGATTAATGGCAGCTAAATCCATGTATCTTACAATGATCCTTCATTGCATCACTTCTCTCTTCACTGTGTTGAGTCGTGGGCCAGATGTGTATTAATTGTTTCAGCAGTACCTGTGTATGTAGCTGTTCCAGCTCGATACCCATACTCGGAGACTCACCCGCTACATTTCTTAAAACTAGCTTTCATTTTGATGAATTATTTCACATGTGACCGGTCCTTAAAATGCTTTCAAAGTCATCAGTCATCTATATTCATGAACAGAAGCCCCTTCGTAAGAAAACCTGTAGTCCGATGCATGGGACAATTTTGTGATAATTTACATATGCTGTATATAAGTAACAGCTGGGAAATGGTACAGGAAAGTACACTTTCATCCACAGTATTTTGAACTGGATGCCATTATGCTCAATTCTGTTCTTATTTTAATGATCTCCCTAAAGGACTTCTTCTCATATAACAGTTTTTCTGCTTGTTTCTGCAATTTTCATGATTAATTTCAGTTTTAAACTCGAAGAAATAAATTAAAGCAAGCAAAACATGTAGACTTTATATAAAGATGCACAATTAGACAGACTTCCACTGGGATAAAACAATCATCATGATAAACTATTAAATGACATGAAAGCATGCGCACACACACACACAAACACACACACACACACACACACATATATGTCTGTGTAAAGGATTTGTCAGAGTTATTTCACCTCAAATAATACCCCTTTTCTCAAGCTTCAGACCAAAAACATTCCAGAACTTACTATCCAATCAAATGTAAACTCTCTATTTAAATCGAAGACACCATCGATTCTGGCCCTGCAGAGCGGTATGTCCATATATCGGAAAACAACTACAGCCCGGAATGTTCTGTTCTGCCAAGAGAGCGGGGTGGAGATGCAAGATAGGCTACTCTGTGTTCACAGTCCGTTATGAAAGGCCTAGCTATTTGTCTGAAGTAACATCCCCCCCCCATATGATGACAGCACATTTTAACAAGTTAATACTGCTTATCGTGAGAATTAGTCTACAGCACAACAGTGTCTGTGTGGTACAAAAGTAAATACGAACTGTGTGTGCCTGATGCAATCCTCAGGAAAAAGATGGAATGGGAGAGGTACCCTGTCTTTGCAGGAGCTCCAGTTCTCGTTCTATTATAATAGCATTGCACAGGTTTTTTTTTTTTTCCATAAATGCTGCCAAGATTAACCAATCAAATTCTGCTGAGTTCGCTGCGCGGCTAACAAAGTCCACCTTTAATGATGTAATGATTAACTTCCCCATTTGCAAGACAATGGCCATGTCTGGCACTAATACTATCTATATATATATATATATATATATATATGCTTTTGTGTGTGTGTAGTTTTATTTTCTGGTGGTGTAACAAATAGATATAACAAAAAATGTATTTTGTCAAATGCTTTTGGTCCACAAAGATTTACACCAGCTGACACACTTTGGCTCTGGTCCCTAGCACTATGGTATGCATTCTGCAGAATAATATATGCCCATTATATAAATGCTAATATGTCTTTCTAGGGTTTTCGATTTACAATTTGTTCATGCAGATCAACATAATTTCCTAGGAACCTTCAATATCTTCAGAAACAAAATGTTAAAAATGCTTCAGTAGCTAAAATCAAAGACTGATTTAGGCTGAAAGATCAAAGATGTTATAGTAAATCGATTTAAACTGCTGGTAATAATGAAATGGATCATGTAACACTGACTTAACCTGCCTCAAAGTGAATATCATAGAGCTTTTATTACAAATGACCAAAACTATAAAGGCAGACCACATCAATTTGACGGTATATGTGTTGTTGTGCACTAAGTGAAGAACATAGACAATGTCACGTGAATCATTCGATGCACATACCTCTTCAAATAGGAGTAAAGAGTAAACCTGACTGGATAACTGTAGGTACATTCCAGGTGGGTGGGGGCTGACCACCAGCATTTTTTTTTAACTGTGCTGTTTATTTGAAAATATGATGTTTCCTCAGGGAAGCATTTCTGGATCATCCCTCAGGTTCTCTCCTTCCACAGATAACAGTTTTTCATCTCAACCTTGGTTAAATGAGGATAAGGTTAAAACCTAAAGAGGGTGAGTGTCGTTGGAGAAGCAGCCCAGCTGCCCTCTAGCTGTGGCCTCACTATTGGCATAATCAATATCTGAGAAGAGAAGTACTGCGGCACCCATTTCCGGCGATGGGTCATCTTCTCCGCTCCCACCTCAAAGCTCGGGCTGTCTTGGCCTCAGATGGATCATCTCAATGACGGTGCAGGTTTCATGACAGAGAAACAAAAGGTCTACTACTGTACTGTATGTCCATTGACATTTATATCACTGGTGTTACAAAAATGTATGTTCTCCCCTGATTTCGTTTACATTCTTCTCTGATTTTCATGATGTTGATGACTACTGTGATCATTGCTGTTATAATTATTTTTAGCACCCTGTATACGATTTGCTGTCGGAAGATACATAGTCAGATTCTCAACATTTTATGAAAAATGAAATCGTACACATTTGATGAAAAACAGGAAAATATCCAGATATTAAATATTATCCACATTGATGCAGAAGGAGAGCCTAAGAGGAGGTATTACACATTATAATTGTAATGCAATTTATTCCAAGGCACATTTAGTTTGGTGAACCTTGTAAGCATGGGTAATTTTTCCAGAAAAATCACAGTTGGCGGGGGGGATGAAGAGGCGAGACACTCTGCCGTCACCCCGTCTCACCCTGCTCAGCGGCATGCAGCTTTCATTCGGATTTCACTACTTCTACTTCGAGCCCCGCGCCCAGGAACGCAGAGGGGGGGCTGGACCCCTCCACCCTACATTCACCCCTGTGGCACGGGGGGGGGGCACAGCCTTTACCAAATGAATGTGGACTTCCCAGTACACTGTGGCTCCAATGAAATATTTAGCAATGCAGCTGCATATTGTAATCGCTCATTGGGTTCTTATTATGCAGATAATTACATAGAGGACACTGAACTTTGTGGCATTCCGCATACAAGAGAGATACACTGGAATAATTAATAGGAAAGTCGAGTGACACCGCTCCTTCTTCTAAATAACATGGAACACTACTATATTCAAAAACATACACAAATATGGGTATTCGATATGCATTAATATGTACTCCTTCATGACATGATCAAAGGTTATTCCTCTTCTACAAGCTGAATACATATTAAAATTCAAATTCATTCCAAATTCATTTAAGTTTATCTTATGATTTTTTTAAAAAATTTTGGCAAGGACTTTTTCATTTCAGTTCTTGTCCTTGATGTGCTGCATTTGCAAAAAAAAAGGTATATAAAACGATGGCGTAATTGTCGTTTTATAATCATACTTAGGCAACCCAGAAACAGAAACTAACTACAAGAATTCCAAAGTGTTTAGATCAAGGTTGAAATGTTGAAAGAAAATTCATTTCCTTATTTAACATTTTGAAAATGTTATGCCACACTCTTCTTTGATCATCTAAACACCTTTCACATCTTGTTGCTATTGGAGCAATTTATGCATCGACTCTAATGCAGCATGTATCTTCTGCAGTTGGTGCTGTGTATTTAGGAGAGGGAGACCAGTGTGTAATTGCGGGGGAAAACAGCACATGCTTGTTACTGTGTAGTTTGCTGCCTACGGTTTTGATCGTCCTTGCTTATTATGTGGAGCAACTGTCTTGCTGCAGATGTTCAGCGGGTGTGTCCGATTTTCTATGATGCCTCGTGCTCCAGCAAGGATAGATGAAGGGTTTTTGCGAGGAAACATAGTCTCCTTCACAAGGTTAATCTCGTCCGATCTCGCAAACCCTACACGTCGCCCTAATGAAGCCCCAACAGACACGCTCTTAACAAAAGTTAAGAGCAAATTAACCTTGAGGAGTTGCCACAGTTTGTTTTTTTTTTTTTTAATATACTGTGTTCACCAATATTCTCATACAAACCATTTCAAGGACAGCATCCCATTTAGTGGAATGAGGTCAGGAACAGAAAGCCCTATGTCTTGCATTTTGCCATCTTATCTGATAACGCGTTTGTTCATTTGTACAAATGATGTTCACATTCCCTTTTCATACCCGCAAACTAATTTAAGGACTTCAAACAAACTGCATCAAAACTCGACCGTGTAATATTGACAATTTTGTCTGAATTACATAAATTACATGATATAGAATATAACAGTACTTTTGGTTGATCCAAACAACTTATTTGTCTTTCTAACATAAACCAGAACATTACCTATGTTGCTATGCATTTTATCCTAGGTGTGGCACTTATCTGTCATGTACTAAATCTCGGAAGGTTATTCCTTTGGACATTATCCATCCTCTCTCTAAATCTTCTCTTTTAAAGAGTTTGCTGAGTAAATATAACTTTTTTTGTTCCATGCAGAATATGATTCGTTGACAGTCTAAAACACCTGCTCCAAAATTAGGTTTTCATATGTTATATTTTCTAAAGAGAAATTTATGCGATATATCGAAGAAAGGTGACTAAACGTGGTGTCTTGGATAATTTTGCTTGGCTAAAATCGTTATTTTTATTTTTTGCAAGAATGACAATTTATAGGCCGCGCGACCCTGAATCAGATAAGCGGTTTCAGAAAATCGATGGATGGATGGATGGATTGACAATTTGACAATTGAAATTTAAGAAAATAAACACATAAACAATAAGTCATTAAATTAAATCCAACTTTTAGGCATAAACAGTAATTTGAAAAATCAGGTCGGTCACATAATCAATACCAAGGTATAAGTCCAAAACAGACTTTGCAGTGACGGCTCTCTTTTCTGAGGGTTAGCTGGTTTAACGTGGATTAATGCCCGTTAAGCTGCATACATCAAGTCTTTTATCTTTCTTTGTCAGTTTCGCATGGTTCTCAGATAAGTGGAAAACACTTTTTTTTGGTGAATTCAAGACTGGGATTTTCAGAAAAGCTTCAAGTACACCTGGTATTTAAATAATCCCTGGGTATTCTCTGCCTTTTGATGCTTTTGTTCAGACTGAAAAGTCATCCTTATGTAGTCTGTAATGTCGTAGGAGAGCCTGATATTAAACCACAGCACCTACTCTACTGGTGTACGCCCTGAAAGGGTATGTATACTGATATTCAGCCTCTTATCTTCCTCTCCGGTCCCCCAAAGTGGACTCAATTCCCTTGTGATTTCCAAGCCTTGCATTCTGGCGATGATCAACCATACTATGTATCTTCTAAATTTCTGGGGGACAAGAAAATGAGCCACGGAGCTGAGGCAGTCAATAATTAAACAATCCAGTCATGTAGGTAAAGCCTATCATCATACTACAAGGGGGTTTTATAAAGTTTAACTCCCCAGTATGTGGCTCTTGTTTTAAGTGTTGTTCGCATGAATGATTCTTCTTCTTCAAACCTCAGTAGCCCAACGGAAAAGTTGCAATTAGCAGAGAGTGATCCGATATTACTTTACTCCTAGGACCAATCTGTTACACTTATAGCCTCACACTTCACAGCATCATATCGTATTTTGTAATCGGCCCAATACAGCCTAGGTTAATTACACTTAATAGGATCACTTTGCACTATCCCATTTCCCCAAATTAGGTCCACGTCCAGGCTATTTGCAAAGGAGAAAGAGAACCACGGTGACTGAATTTATTAGCTATAGAGAGTAGCAAAATAGGTGTCCTTAACAAACAAGATTGTTTTTGGTGTCGTAAATAATACAGTATTTTTCGCTTTAGATATCTTTTCTTCAATATGTCTCATGCCATACATATTAGCTTAATAAGCACACCCACTTATTTATTTTAAATACATCAGCTTTATGTGCTCCCTAGAGCCTTATTTCGCACTGATACAATGGAGTATATTTCCCTAAAGAACATTACATAGAGCAACAGGGTTCAGCATCTCAATGTAATTTTACTGTCATCTGACTGTGCCCCTGGTGAAGAACAGAACTCTGCACAACCAGGCTGCGGAGATCTCATTACTGACAGGTAGATAGACAGACAGATAGATAGATAGATAGATAGATAGATAGATAGATAGATAACATGAGTGGTACTTGTGTATTTCGTTCATGTGTGTGTGTTTAGTGTAAAATTCATTTCCCAGAGCACTGCATGCCCCTCTGTCTTACAAAAAGAGGTTTTGAACAAACCCTTATATTGGAGTGGAGGATGGCACACAAAGTATGATTCTGATCTTTCTGAATCTTTCATTGGACCTTATCATCATGTATTTTTTTTTCTCCCCTCTGGGTAATACTTCATAAACAATGACTAATGGGGTTAAGTTCCAAAACACAGTGAGGGGGAAAAGTGGAACAAAGTTTCTTCTTTTTCTTTTCCTTTTTTATTTAAGTTGCTCCCATTTAGGTCTGTGGGCTGACTTGACATTAGCATTAGCATTCTGCCACTTTTACAGTCCTGTTGCTCACCCCATGACTTTAAAGACATTTGAATCACATTTCTGAGTAAGCTTTTTCAAACAGAATACCTTGAATGCTGAATAAAAGGAAACTTTGATAATTCAGTGCATCTCTTCTCTCTTTATCTACATCCTTCAAATTTGGCTTAATCCCTCATCACAATATGGAAATATTTGATGTTCACACAGCCGCTGCCTTGCCTTGAATCTTCCTTTCCTAACAGATCGCATGCAGAGATAGGATCCTAAAGTCCCTTTATGAAATCCTAACCGCCCTGTGAATCCATCCAGATCTTATTCAGAGAATTAAAAAAAAGAAGAAAGAAAGAAAAAAATCTTGAGAGCTGAAGCCAAGATAATCCCAACTACCTCTATTACTGCGAGCTTTGAGCAGGAGAGGGCTCAGATCAGCCTGCACCCCCCCTCCCCAACCCCTCACCCCCACTGGGGGTACTGTGGCAGCCTTTCAGACAGTGATCACAGAAGCCTGAGTGGCCACAATAGAGCCGGGGTGTCAGCACAGAGCATTACCCCTTTGGCAGTGAAGCCGGCACAGCTGGTGGCCTGTGGTCAGGTGCTCTCCCAGGGCGCTGCCCCTGTACCCCCCCACCCCCGCCCCCCAGTGACGGTGATCATGAGTCAGCTCTGTGATCTGTCAGCTTTGGCCAGTACCGGCTGCCTGCTTCATCTCTTACATCCACTGCTGCAAGAGAGGAACATACCATTCCAGGGAGTATGCAGTGCTCACATAAGAACACTGTTACCTGGCAGACAATGCATTCTCAGCTCTCATGACATCATTTTACATCCACCATTAGCCGTGTGTGTGTGTATGTGTGTGTGTGTAGTGACAGTCCTGTCACAACACTTCACGTTCAGCCTGCTCTCTCCGTCCCTCCGTCCCCTGGGCTATCCATCCGCATGACGAATTTCAGAGGACACGGCGAAGTGTTTCTATGGTTTTTCGTAACTTTTCTCCCATCGACCTCCAGACTTTACAATGGGTGGCTTTGGGCTCATGTCTGACCTCCGCTGCTCTGTCTGGAGCGCTTCCCAGATGGCTTGGAACGGCTCCCAGGTCTCCCGCATGAGTCCTCCGCGGGGGTTAGCTTGGCACGCGCCGCGCGCGGAAGAGTGACCTTACGCACATCTAATGGAGGACCTGGCTGCTGTCCACAGTCTCCGGCCACAAAGCAACCTTGCTCTCGGTACGGGTCCGAACCCTTTGGCCCGGTGCTGAGCCCAGACACATCATGACACTGACATCACTTGTCACCAGCATCAGCACCAAGATACGGGCTGGACGCAGCGCTAAGGCTTTGAGTATGGATGATTAGATTTTCCCTATGGTGTAAATGCACAAAAGAGCGAGCGCACTTGTGTTTGTTTGTAACTATAGCTATGCTAGTCAGATTTAGCAATTGATCTGTGACCACAGATTCAAGTCGGCAGCACTTTCTGCTTGGTGTGCTAAAGTGGCTTTCTGCTGCCTGCTAAAGACCGCAATTTCTAATTCACGAGTCTTGAGTGACCCTACTAACCAAGCCTATGTATGTAGCTGCAGATCGCTTCCTACTTTCAGATATTTCCTTACAGTACAATTACCTATCTATCTATCTATCTATCTATGTGTGTGTGTGTGTGTGTGTGTGTTTGTGTGTGTGTATGTTTGTGGCCAGGTATTCCTTACATTGTGGGGACATTGATAAAAACCTGTCATTTTAATGTTGTGGGGACCCTTTTTCTCGGCCCCTGCACGGGGAAATTTAATTTTATAAAAATCTGTGACAGCAATCAAAAAATTAAAAATGACTTGTATTTTGTTTGGCTACTTTTGGTTAAGGTTAGGGCTGGGTAGGGGTTAAGGTTGTCATTGCTGGAATTTTGGCAGATAGAAATGAATGGATGGTCCCCAATAAGATATCAGTACAGACCTCTCTCTCTCTAACTCTGTGTGTGTGTGTGTGTGTGTGTGTGTGTGTGTTATCCATGGCACATGCACTTTATAGGTTTGTTTCTGCACTGACTACATATCGTCTAGTTTTGCACCATTTTGTTTTGTTTATGCACTGTTTTGTATTTTGCATTGTTTTGTACTGTTCTGTATTATCATATATCGCTTTGTCTTGTTTAGATTTTTCTGACCGAATGAGGTTGAACGGGTAAGCATTCCAGTGCACCTGTTACACATGGCCAATAAAGATCTTGAATCTGGATATTATACCTTGGCCTGTGCTTCAGTCATTTCATGTGTGACTGCACAATACGTTTGTGGTGAGTATCCCTCCGCAGTTGGAGACTGTCCAGTGAGGTGGCGATGGGTGAAATGAGAGAAAGGGATACAGAGGCTGATGTTCTGGGGGCCAGGGGTCGGCCTGTATCTGAAAAGGCCACCGGTACATTATGCACCTGGATAAAGGCAGATCAGTCGTATGTAGCCAGCTAGGCGATAAAAGCGGACAATGGAAATCCATTTCCGCATGGGAATCCCAGCGTCCAGGAGAAAATGTGGACAGGCAACCCACTGTAACAAGGACAGTAATAAGTCACTTTTTTTTTAGATTTTTTTTTAGTGTAAATATATCATTCTCATTTAGAATTCGATACTTTACTGTGGAATTAAAATTCTGTTAAACATGATGATGAATAGCGGTGCTGCTTCTATGCTGAATGTGTTCATTTCTGCCGGAGGAGTGAAACTTATGTAATTAAGAGTTGGTGTTTTGAATAATTAATAATAATAATGCTATAAATTAAGACAGCCAGGAAAAAACCATTATCTTTTCTTCAGATGTTCATAGGGTCTTCGTCTTACCCTGAATCTTGCCCTGTAGGCTCTATCTTTGGAGTCTTATTGTGTGAGCGAATTGCTGTATGTCATATTGTGTGAATCTGCCCCCCTTTCCTTCGTTTGATCTGTGTGTCTTTGATCTATTTCATACAGGCCCCACATTAATAACAATTACTAAATATAGGTGACCGCTGCCAGGCCACAATCACAAATATACACTGAAGAAGGACCCTCTCGTAAAAAAGCGAGACAACATGTCTACAGCTTCATCAGGCCTCATACGTCTGTATTGACAATTTCATACTCTAATGACCTAAAGGCTGGCTTTCACTGGGGCTTAATTGCGATCAATAGACATCTGTAAGGTGACGTTGGTAACATTTTATTTGGATAGTGCGCCTATATACGATATACACAGTATATATAACATTTCAGCAACTTACTAGTTGCGATTCAACAATTAATATAACATTAGTTGAGTGAGTAGTGAAGCTCAGTTAAATTATTGCAAGAGTATGTAGATGTTCGTGATTCGTTACATACTGAATTGATGAATGTCAACTAAGTTGTGGAAATGCTGTAGGCGGACCATCCAAATAAAGTGTCACCCTGACATTAGTTAGCATTCCATAGTCATTACTATAAATTTACGCCAGTCGAAGCAGGAACATAATGTCAGATGTTTAGAATAACATTCGATTAACAGCACTGAGAAAAACACAGCTTTAAATTCTTTGTTGATAACACGTACATTGACATTAAAGGTATTACTCTATTTGCATCCTGGGAGAAGTAGGTCATACAGAGAAATTACCGGAAATAAGAGAGTCTGTCTTTTACTTGCAACTATTTAGAATTTTGTTTGATTTTTATATCTTAACCCAGAACAGTGCTGATAAACTCAATACATTCCCTGCTTAATTGTAGAGCAGTATGCACAACAGTGTGCCAAATTAGTCAGCCTAATTAAGCAACTGAGAATGAAAAACCCAGTGGAGTTCATCTAAGTTAACATCATAGCCACAAAGAGCCAGTAGCTGTGGAGGGGATTTTAGTAAACATAAGGGAGAATTAAAGGTTAATGAAACTTTTCTAGTTACTTCCCCCCTTTAAATTAGCAGAGAAGCGTCCCTTTTAAGGCAAAATTGCCTGCCAACTGCACAAGCAACCTAGAGGGAATATGCAATCTGACTTTGAGCTAATCTATATTCTATTAGTGATGTTGAATTTAAAGGACTAATTTAATATACATCTGAGGGCCCACAACGTCTCATTGTGTGCTTTTTATTATAAAAAAGGATAAAATAACTACATTATTATTTAATATTGAGAGACACCTCTCTTCGGATTTCCATTTTAGTGTAAACTGTGTGTGCGCGTGTGTGTGTGTGTGTGTGTGGGGGATGGGGTGCTAATGAAGTGACATTAACAACTAATTAGCAATTAGCTATCGTTCATAAGAATGTAGTAATAGGGTGTTAGACTATATGGTCTCTTACCAGCCATATGCTAAAAATGTACATGATATCTGCATTGTTTATAAACTGTTTACATCATATTGTACTTCATTCTCAGTTGTTCTGTTTTGCTACTGTACAATATGACTTCCAACGATCCATCTGTTCCTCACAATCAATCCGTACTATCAGATGTTTCACACTATATTTGTACCGAGGTGTGATTTGTTTTATATATTTATTTTTTTCTTCCCAAAATGCCGTATTATGTAATAACTGCATATGTTGTACTTTTCACCATTTTTTTTTCTATTATGAAGTGCATTTTGGGAAAGTTCCATTCTGGAAGACAGAGGCCTCCAAGGGAGACATTGTACATTGTACTTCCCTTACTATGCAACTTACTTCACCCTATGCACTGACACTTTACATTATGCACATTCACACTATGCAACTTAGCC
>JAODKC010000009.1:17651931-17663549 GCA_026777985.1 Mormyrops attenuatus | reverse complement strand
CCCTCCAGCATGGTAGGCCCCAGAGCAGATGAACCAATCAGAAGGGGAAAAAAAATGAAGAATTTGAAAAATTGAAATGAACAAGGGGGCTGGGCAAACAAAGCAAGACGTGGGCACGGCGTCTAATAGAGAAGATGCGCCTATTGAATCCTCCTGGCAAAGGAGCGTCTCAGGGCACGGTGAAGCGGGCTGGAGGATCCTCGCAAACATACAGATAACTGAGCAGCCACGAGTTAATCAGCATTCGGCAAAAGGCCTAAGAATCAGGCTGCCTCTTTTTAGATGGAAAACCTTTCCCCCCCCCCACATAAAAACAAGGGACTGCTTATATTTTCTTTGGAAACACCATGGAGTATTTCTAACCCCGTCCAAGAAATAGTTTGTGGATAATAACGTCTAATTTCTCCTGAGGTTGACGGCGGCCCAGGAATATCTATACAATATGGCAGAAAATAAGAGCCTCGCTGTCTTCAATCAGGCAGCCCGGCCGTTTAGTTCACCGTTATGACGAACGTAAACTGAAGTTTTGTCCGAGGTGCCGGCAAATTGTTGAAGTGGCATTCACTCTAAATGGAAATGAGGAGGTTTTAGTAAGATGGTCAGGTAATGTACAGAAAGACTGCGACATCTCCGTCTGCATTCATGAATGACAAATGCTTTTACGGGGAGAAGAAACAGAGACACAGACTCTCAGAGGCACACTCACTGCCTCCATGTGTCCCTCTCCAGCTGCAGGTGACCAGCCCACTCACCAGAGGGCGACACTCGCCTAACAGAGTCACATCTCCTCTGCTCTCTCAACCCCCCCCCCCCCCCACTACAGCTTCAAGACTAAAGGGGTCACCTGACATTCCACCAAAGTGACAGGAAAACGGTCATTTCAAACTGAAAAAGAAACATGTTTTTTAAAAGATGAATCTTTTCTTTTGAGAAGTATGAATAACAATGGTTTGGGCTACATTGTTATCATATAACTCTGTTCACAGGGTTTATTTTTGCACAGATGTAATGAGATAATGGTTTGCTTAATGTCTTTCTCAGCAATACATGAGCAAGTAATTGTGAGGACACATCCAGTTCTCTTCTTTACTCAGACTGTTGCTATAAATTAATTTCTCAAACATTCTCACCTTATAAATAGTACCATTCCAATACAGATGCTCTTTCCATGAGCAAACATAAAATAAACACACTACTCACTCTGTCGTGGCATATAGACACATAACACAGTACCATAGAAGTTGCCATTTTGTAGTAAATCCACATGAAATCTTTAGTAAAAAGGAATGCAGCCCCCCGATACCGAGGCGGTTGAGTGTAGCAGGGTCAAGGTGGGGTGGCCTTGCTGTGATGTTTCACTGAGGCATTCGCACAGCTGTCAGGACCTGCTGGATCAGAAAAGGTGCGGCGGAGGCCGGCGACGTCCTGAGTCAGCAGCCAGGCAGCATATGCGGGCCTTTACGGGGAGAGAGACGACCTCCAGACAAGCTGATTTCAGGCTTCTGCTCATGTCCTCAAACTGTAAGCAGTGCTACCTGCAATGCACCTGTCAGCGTACGTCAAGCTATTGTTAGCAGTTAAATAAAACCAGACATTGGGATTACAGTTTGGCTTGATAGATACAGGGACAGAGTCAACTGTAGTATTTTTTTAGTTTGCAGTACAAGTGGCAAGGAAAAGATGTTCAGTTTTTTTTCATTACCTTTACAAAACCACACTGCAGATGATCAATGGAAATAAGATATGCACATATATTACGAAGCAAAATATTGCATTTTTTTTGTTGTATATGTAGCTATGTGTCCCCTACAACATTCACCCTTCTATGTTCTTCATTTTTCAAACTAATAATAATAATAAGAAGAAGAAGAGAATATGGAGGAACAGAATTAAATTAAATACCACCCAATTTTCCAAATATTTCAATAAGAATGTAGTGTTTTGCATATTTTTCAACTGAATATAGGTATTTCAGAAAACAAACTCACACTTTCTGAAACAGAAATGCACCTACAATGCTGAATAACCAATGACATCAGTTTTATGCAAAGGAACAGAAACTGTGACCGAAACTCATTCAGTAATTGATTAGTCTTGCAGCATCATAGAGATTTTATTAAACCCACTAGTTGATTCAAAACAGCCCCAACTCAGTGATCCTTGAGGATATAAAATCATGAACTTTGCATTCCTGCTATAACATTGAAATGGAGTTAAGGCCCGGGCTTTGATCGCTGCAAAACCGCACTGTTCTTGTTCTATAGATATTTTGAAAGTATGGTGTTTCTCAGTCCGCTCCTCGGGGACCCCCCAGACAGTCTCAGCTGGGAGATCAGAAGCTGCAAAAAATGTGCACTGTCTGGCAGGGAACTGGAGGGAGCGAAAATGTGGACCATCTGGGGGTCCCCGAGGACCGGGTTGAGCAGCACTGCTTTAGATCATCGTCCTTTTGCACTCCTGTAACAACGCGGCAGAAATCTGAATTCACACATTCCCTAGCCAGAATGCCGCATCACTATGCTTGACCACTATCACACTGTTATTTGTCTGAAATTCAGAGCAGAAAGTTTAGGACTTTCAGAGATGTTCTCGTCGAGCAGCATGTGTTTGTTTCGCTCCTCTATCACCCACCCCATTTTTCATCCAGTTTCTTTATAATGGTGGTTTTTGACCTCATTAGAAAAGAAGCCTATGGAGTCACAGACAATTTTTTGTGGGTTTCTGAACATCCAGAGTCCTAATGTCTTAGTCTGGGAGAGATTTAAGTAAAACTAGCGATATTACCTACAGTCTAAAGTTCACTTTGTTATTTTGTTGGAAGATATGGTACAATCTAAAATAGCAAAGCTACAGAAATGCCTTAACAACCCTTCCCAAAGTGAACACCAACCCACCATTTTTAAATTAGGTTTTAATACACCCATGTACACTGAAAACTTTTGCCCAATTTTAAAGCACAACTTATCATTTTATCATATCATTTATAATGTGCAGGGGGAACCCAAACAGCCTTAAGTCAGCTGACAATAAGTGTTCCTTAACTGGGTTGTATTAAAGTAACAGTGACTTTCAAACCTGAAAATTCTAATTAATGAGATTCAAATCAAGTGCATAAACACTTCATGGACGTTTTATTAGGTACACCTAGCTACTAGCAGGTAAGACCTACAGTATTTCCACTCCAGAACCACATTAAAGGTAGATGCATTCCATGAAGCCTTGCTACACACCACTGTTGTACGGAGCTATTATTTTTGCACTTTTGACCTTCCAATTAGTTTTAACGATGCAGGCCATTCTCTCATTAGCAAAGTGTTTTTACCCACAGACCTGCCACAGAGTGAATGTTCTTTGTTAATCGCACCATTCTCTGTAAACCCAAGGCAGTGTAGTGTGTGAAAATCCCAGGCAGGTGGCGGTTTTGGAGATGCTGGAACCATCATGTCTGGCAATCAGCAATCATATCACATTCAAAATCACTTAGATCACACAACTTAGCTGTTCTAATGCTTAACCAAACAGTAAGTGAACACCCTGTCTGTCAGTTGTATTTATTCAGTTTCAGTCACGTGATTCACTGTTTGCTGGAGCAAGCTGTTTGCATTAACAGGCAGGTGTACCTAATAAATGGGCCTCTGAGTGCAACTTTTTAAAGTCCTGTATGTATGAGTATATTCCCAAATTATCCAATAAACACGCTGTCTTTTGTGTCATTTTGTATTTTATAATCTGTTTGTTTGCAAAGACTATTTTGGTGTCATTTGCAGCAGAAAAATGTAAGTTTTTTTGTCTTGTAGTCAATAAGGTCAAGGTTTTTGTCTAACCAAATGTGTCACAACTATTTGTTTAACTGTCCTTTCTTAGGCTCACGACCTTGAGCATTACTGGGCACTTTGCGGTGTATTGAATGTTGATCATATAATGAAATGTTGACATTTTGAAATTAAATATAATGAACACAAACACTAAAATCTGATTAAATCTGTAATAACTGGGGGTTAAAAAAAATTATGAAGAATTGGAACAGAGGGTATGCCATTCATGAGATGGTACAAATAGTGTACCAAGGATATCTCATAAAGGAGAAACATGCAATGGCCTGGACTGTTTGCACATTTGTCATTTCTCGCTTGAAAATGTGAAAGGCATGAAAGAATATACACTCATCTAACTAAATGTCCCAAAGATCAATGCCTTCCACTTCGTTAAACCTATTCATCTTAAAGCAGTGCTTTTTAATTAAGTCATCAGTGACTACCATGACAACCGACAGCCAATATACAAAGCTGAGTGACGAAAGCATAGCTTGGGGAAGGAATATTAGTACAATAACTAGCGTGTTTCTTTCTTAGTAGAAACTGAAGCAAATACATTTTAATATTTATCACACATTTATATAATGATTGCTATAAGTAAGTCATACCAACCTCTCCAGTGCCTTCACACACTATTCCTGTCATGTAGAAGTTTAGAGATCTGCTTCTACATTGTAACTACCAAGTTAAAATACAATAAGACATGCTGAGGCTAAATGGGGTTACTAAATTGCCTGTAGGTGTGCATGTGTCAGTGAATCATGTGTGAGTGTGCCCTGAGATGGGCTGGCCCCCCATCCTGGGTTGTGCCCATAGCTTCTGGGATAGGCTCTGAACTCCCTGCGACGCAGTGGGATAAGCGGTTTGGAAAATGGATGGATGAAACTAAGTATAAATCATTAATCATCAGAAGCCATTAGTCTATGATAAGCTGAAGTGGATTGCATGCAAATGCCATGGAAAACTTTGTTTCCATTAAAATGACTTGTTAGAAATCCTATTAATGATTCTGATTCAGCTGAAGCTACCGCAGGTCTGGGCTTATTATTAACTACAGCAGCTCCAAGAAGGCTTGTTTTGCACCTTCCAAAGTTCTGCCTCGAATCAGTGATTCCTCTAAAATAATGGCCCGGGGCTCCAAAGCACCATTCAGCTGTCAATCAGCCCAACCATCACCATCACTGCGGACCTCGAGAGCTACAAGTTTAAGGTGTCAAAGTGAGGCTACTCTTTTGTATATGGGGCCCCACCGAGTTTTGAGTGAAGCCCAATAATAGAATGGGATCAACACAGCCATATTTCCCAGATAAAGGAGAGGTTTAGTCACGGAGGCTTAAGAAAAATGTTCAGGGGAAGAAGGCATCCTGGCCTCCTTATTGTCCTCAGACAATGAATTCATGAAAACATTTTTGCCACGATGAAACAGCAACTCATGTCTGAACCAACTTATATATAAATTATAATCTAATAGCAGAAAGGCAACAACAGAGAAGATGCTAATTGCTATTTTTAAACATTTGAATAATAAAGAAACTGAATAATTAAGTGCAGCAATTCCAGTCAATGCCTTGTGTTTGTATGGCCCTGGCACATGACAGAAATGAGCATAAGTTAGCAGAATATCTCCGCATGTTGACAGCAAACCACCACGAATAGCTACTAGAAGAACTATAAGTAGCATTGCAAGTAGTATTAAGATCTTTATCGGCAAGCATTGGTTGGCTAATGTCTCAAAAGGAGAACTACTACATGCACAAAAAAGTAAATTGTAGTGATGTAAAATATGCCAGTTGCTTTGGGAAAATACATATAGCAACAGTGATCTGGATTGTAAGATTAGAGCATAGTATATGGTTTATAATAGCCTCTAACCTAAGGAATTCTACTGCAAATCTTAACGGCCTTACTGTAGTGCCCCAAAGAACATACTTAGTCGGTAGTGTTTCTGTTATGTCGAGTAATAGACAAGGAAAATCCTAGGACAGCATGAGAACCCTGCAGTGGATAAATTATAGTGTATAGGTAAAGTTTACTGAAGTGAGTATAAGAATGTACTGTAAAAATATTTTTTGCCAGTAAAAACATAGAAACAATGATTACTGACTAAAATTTCAGTTTAGCTTTGGTTACAAAAGGCATTGGAAACTTCTCTTTCTGGTTTTATTTTCATATTTCCCTGCGGATTTCCTTAAAAAGCAGCTGGATCAAGAATATTAAAAATTCTCACAGGTATTATGCTGCTGATCGGTGCATCTGGTCAGAATCCAGAGGCAATTTCTGCTGGACTTTTTGAGAGTGATAAAATGGGAAGCCAGGAATCAGAGTTAAACTGTTTAAGGTCTCATCTGCTGTGAATGAACAAAGTTTGGCACAATTTTGCAGCGGTCTCTCATGCCTGAAATCCTCAGCATCACACCCTGCTTCTCTGTACCAGGGAGCTGGGTTCATGTGACAGACATGGCAAATGGACACTCCTATCGCAACAGCCCTGAGCTCATGTCCACCAGTGTGTGTGTGTGTGTGTATATATATATATATATATACATACATTCGCTCACTGGCCATTTTATTAGATACACCAAGCTAAACACGCATTTACCACAACAAACACTTTTGTGGTAAGTAAACCCAGCATTCAGAGAGCTGTTTTTTTGCACCAGTGGCCGGCGTGGCCGGCATGGCCCCCCTGAATCTGCCAGGGTTTCCATGCCTCTCCGATGCCCCTCAGTGCAGCTAGGCTGAGCTTTCAATGAATGCCTAGGTACAGTATAAGTCTATGTATATTGGAGCAAAAAAAACACATCATCCAAACAAAGCAAGAACCTAATAAGACTACTACTCAAATCAGCTTTTATGAGTTAGCTTTAACGACTCTGGCCATTCTTCACTGAACTCTCTCATTAACAAAGTGTTTTCAGCCACAGAACTGCTACTGACTGTATATGTTTCGCTGTCATACAATTCTACAATTCCTACAATCCAAACATTGGACACCGCAGTGTATCAACATCCCAGCAGTATGACTAATAATCACACCATGTTCAAACTGTTTAGATCAGACAGTAACTGAACCTCCTGACCCCGTCTCTGTGCTGTATGTATGTATTCAGTTGCAGCCGCAGGATTGGCTGTTTGCCTTAGCAAACTGATGTACCTCATAATCTGGCTTCAGAGCATAGCAACATTTAAATCAATCTTCACTTATAGTTGCTAATTTGTTTTTCAACCTAAAAATGATGACCAGACTAGATTCAGGTGAATATATAAACAATAATATCTATTGCAGTCACACACAGATGAAGGTAAGGTGCCATTCATTCTCTATTTTTAAAGCCTGACATCCAACCAATCATTCTACTTACGTTAAGGACACACACAGATAACTTATGCATGTGTCTGTGTGTTACCATGACTCATTTGGGGTAAATAACTGCATCCATTGATGCAATGCCTTTCAACCTGGAGATCAAAGCAGACTGTTTTTACTATAATTGCCCACTGTCCCCCGTCTTCTAAAATCTAAATTCTTCAAACAAAAATCACAAAGCATTTGAAGGCTCACAGCAACTTAAAGTTGTCCTAAACATATTTTTCACCCGAATGATACCACTAATGATGCATCCCTATAAAACAGGGTAAGTCTGCAGAGTTTATATATATTTCCATAACTTATTTATTTATTTTAAATTGGCATTGCAGCCCACAGCAATTCAGTTCACAACATTTGATGGTCATTTAAGGTCTTTGAGGCACCTATGACCAACCTACTCTAATGTAGTAGCTATCAAAATCATTTGCACATATCATAGCCCACTAACAAACATTCTACTAAAAACCTTTAATCAGTCCTTTTTTAATGTGCATGCATAAATACAACTAATCCCCAATGTTGAATATAGATGCTTTTCATTAATGACTTTAAAAGGGAGGTATAAAGTTTTACAGCCAGAGGCTAAGCTTGCTGCCCTTAACCACCAAAGTTATGTCCGTATGACAAATCTCATCATCTGTGACACTGGGGAAATATTATCCTAGTGACCTCATAAAGTTCTCAATTACAAGTTTACTTCTGATTAGTCCATTAGGTAAACTATTGCGCTGAGCAGTTCGTGTACATGTGTACAGTCCTGGACCGTCTGCACAATGGGGAATTCTGTTGCCAGCACCTTGTAAGGAATATTCTGTCCTTCACTTTAGTGGGACACAGAGCCTGAGAATATTTTATAGCATTCTGTAAAAAGAGAAGAGTGTAACACACTACCCTGATGGGAACAAAATGTTGACTATTGATTTTCAGGTGCTGTCCATATAAATGAATAAAGGAAAAAAATCCTCGTATTTGTGATATTACCTATTTTATATCTTAAAATGAATTGGAACCAAACTATGAATGACATTCACTGCTGCTTAGATCATAGTGTATGAAATACCAGGCAATGATGCTGTGAAAAGTGCTAATCTAATTACCTGTCATTAGAACTCTTCTTTTGAAAGCCTATTTACTGACCTAATTTTCAGTCAAATCAATCTCTACCATTCATTCAAATGTCACAGATGCATATTTTTCTATCTATACACAAGAGAAAGTGTTTTATCCCCATTGGATCCATTGAATAAGCATTTTTTTTGGACAGGAGAAAAATTCATGTAGCGAATCTCTTGCAAATTAAACTTTCTTGTCAGATTGACAGATACAAAAAAAAAATAAATACAAACGTGCTAATCCATCTGTACCACAAAATTGCTCACAGCTTGTATTTAAGACACCCTACAGCCTACCTTTAATACACATATTGTTCACAAAAAAGAATAACTCAGAAAGCGAGATATGACAAGAACAAGCAATGCGCATAAGAAGATTATTGCTGTGAAGGATTAACACTCCTCTGTGCTAGGGGTGCAGTGTCACCCTTAGCAGTTTCTGTCAGGTAACGTTGTGGCACTGATCATGGTCTACATCTGCAGTGTAAAGTGCGTGCAAACATAAACCCTAACGCGAAAACTGTGCTTTTGCCAAATTACATTTCAAATTACAAATGACTTTTGACAAACGAGGTGAGCAATCTTATTCATTCAAAGTGTTTGTTCAGAAGCAGAAAATGTATGATTGACAAATGAATAGAAAAACATGACAAACATAAATTAATTCATTATTCAAAGGACAAATGGCACTGACTGCTCGATTTAATTAAGGTATATATTTATGCCCCATCAACCTTCACGGTTATTTCTTAAATGTCGCCTGGATGTTTTTGTAGGGGTTACAATACTTAGTCTCAGACTCAGTGTCCTATCAGAACCACAGCAGGAAATCTATATCTGCAAATTAATCCTTCAAAATTCCTGGAAAGACATATAATCATTGCTCTCAAAATAGCAGTTTTTTTCTCTCTTGTTTTCTACAAATAATCATTATTGTGAAGCAGAACTGCAGGTCCTATTTTAGAGTCCATATGAGGACAGTACACATTTTATAGTTTTTATGGTATTTCTCATAAACGATGTGTGAAGTGTGCATGTCCTGTCTGTGTTTTTTTCAAGTTTACTATAGTTTCCCGGCATAGCCCAAAAAAGCATGTACTTTAAGTAAATCAGCATCTCTAAATTGCTCATGGTGTGTGAATGTACACCGATCAGCCATAGCATTACAAATGCTGACAGGTGAAATGAATAGCACTGATTATCTCATTACAAGGGCACCTGTCAGGGGTGTCATTATATGTTAGGGAAGTGAACAGTGACTTTGCGAAATTGATATGTTGGAAGCAAGAAAAATGGGCAAGTAGAAGGATCTCAACAGTCAACAGTCAGTACCTACCAAAAGTGGTCCAAAGAAGGCCAACTTATGAACCAGCGATGAGGTTATGGGTGCCCAAGGTTCACTGATTGGTGCCTACCCGCACAGGAGGAACAGGTGTCAGAACACACAGTACACTGCAGCTTGTTGTGTATGGTGCGGCATAGCCGCAGACTGGTCAGAGTGCCCATGCTGTCCCCAGTCCACCACCAAAAGTGGCTACAATGGGCACATGAGCATTAGAACTGGATGGTGAAGCAATGGAAAAAGGTGGCCTGGTTTGGTGATTCAAATTTTCGATTATATCATGTGGACAGCTGGGTGCATTCACATTCTTTACCCTTCAAAGAGATGGCACCAGGATATACTATGGGAAGAAGGTCAGCTGATAGATGCAGTGTGATTCTCTGGGCAATGTTCTACTGGGAAACCTTGAGTCCTGGCATTCACATGTATGTTACTTTGACACGTACCACCTACCTAAACATTGTTGCAGACCTTCATGGCAATGGTATTCCCTGATGGCAGTGGCCTCTTTCAGCAGGATAATGAGCCCTGCCACACTGCAAATAGTGTTCAGGAATGGCATGAGGAACATGAAAAAAATTTCAAGATTTTGACTTGGCCTCCAAATTCCATCAATCCAATCGAGCATATATGTTACGGGTTGGACACACGAGTCCGCTCCCTGAAGGCCCCAGCTCACAACAACAAAGGATCTGCTGCTAACGTTTTGGTACCAGATACCACAGGATACCTTCCGAGGTATTGTGGAGTCCATGCCTCAATGGGTCAGACCTGCTTTGGTGACACAAGGGGGACCAACACAATATTTGGCAGGTGGTTTTAATGTTATGGCCGATTGGTGTACATCTCGTGGGAAACTGACATCACTTCCTGGATGTCACATGTCTCATTCCCAGTGATTTCTGGGAAAGCCTCCAGCTATGCCATGACCCTTTATCGGACCCATTTAATGGATGGATATTTACTCCCTCGTCCTTTATGGCTGACATGCACTAACGAGACCCCCTCTGAAGCGAATTGTATTTGCAGGGTTATATATTGCCGCATTTGGGCTGTGCTTACCAGTGATGCAGATACACATAAGGAGCCATGGAGAGTGAAATTGTGAATTCCGACTGTGTGTTTGATGCCTAACCACTGGGAACAAGCTCGCCACAGTGGCATTGTGTGAGCGAGGCGGGGTGGAGTGGCGGTGCTGTCCTGCTGGAGGATATCCATGGTAATAGGTTTAATGTCACCACAGAGCCCGCCCTGCTGTGGCTCAATAGCCAATGTGTCACACTTGAAGTGTCTTACCTGTTTGCACTGTCTCTGCCCCCCCGCCTCTCCACTCTGTCAACCTCTCAGCCTTGAAAACCATTTTAACACGCAAAAAAAATCCTCTTTGGCATTAAGACACTGATCATTCAAGAAAGCCACTCACAGAACACGTATATATACGAAGACTATTTACATCTGCCTCTGACTGATACCACATCCCCAGTTTACTACTGGTCAAAGCCCTCCCTAATTCCTATTCCCAGTTCTGATACAGTAACTACATGAGATGTTTACATTGTAAATTTAATTGGAGTCATAGAATATTATATAATGATTCCATCATCCATTTTCTGAACCTGCTTGCCCTGTGCAGGGTTGCGGGTCTGTAATGATTATATATTGCTAATTATTATGCATAGTATGGATCTTAATCATAACCAGAAAAACACAATGGATGTTAATTTGCTTGAAATTAGAATATTGATACTTTTTTGATTCCCATGGGAAATTTGTCTTGTTGTCTATCATGTCTTGCCTTCCACGAGGCACAAAGGTCTATAGCACAGGGTCAGCACCCTTGACTTTTGAGAGTGATAAAATGGGAAGCGTTTTTTCCTGGGGGGGGGGGGGGGGAGTGGGTTAAAGGCCACACACAGGGGCGAAAAGGTGGCAAAAGCCGGCCCACCCGGGGATTTAAAATGGTGAAATTATTATCCAGG
>JAODKC010000009.1:17630606-17651921 GCA_026777985.1 Mormyrops attenuatus | reverse complement strand
CCCCCCCCCCCCCCCCCCCCCCCCCCCCCCCCCCCCCCCCCCACCCCCCCCCCCCCGCCCCCCCCCCGGGGGGCGCGCCCCCTGGGTGAAAGGCCTCACTCAGGAGCTCACAGGTGGCATCAGCCTGCCAACCGTGGGATTTAATATGGTGATCTTCTGATCCTGGGCAGAGCATCCCAGTCCAAGGAACCACCCCAGATTAAGTTAAATCTATAATTACTTACAACCATCAACAGCTAATGCAGGAGACGCGTTTCACGTCTATCTTGGAGTATCTCGTATTCAAAGATACAAAAAAAAAAATATTAAAGAGTGTAAACTTAAAAAAAAATAAAGAAAAAACCTTACAAAAAGTTACAAAGGTAGTATGACATAAAAGGATTTGCAAAGGTGCCACATAAAGGTGAAATAAAGACCTGGGGTGAGGACAAAGCCAAAGCGAATGAGGGCAGCGTGAGCAGATGGATAGCAGAGAGTGACAGGGACCCACAGGCCTCTGGGGCCTGGTCAGGGAGATAGACCTGAATGGAGCAGATAGCAGAGCCGGAAGCCTTCTTCTGCCATGCCTAGATACAGTCTGCCGAGCTTATGAAGAGCAGGACTCTACAAAAAGCCATCCGGCTTTGATCGTATCAGCCAGCCAGAAGAGTGTGACTGAATACCCGCCCCTATATGTGTCTATTTGCTGGTTTTTCCAAGTCAGAACTATTTCACAAATGAAAAATACATATATATATATCCCTGAAAAGTGAAAAATGTGGCAATCATGCAGAATTTAGGCCCAGCTACAAAAATACTGCTCTAGCTGTCAATAGCTTTAGATTACAGTATCTGAGGGAAACGAAGCTGCATGTGATGTTATAGTTCCTAAAGTTTTCATAGTATAAAATACGCACATAACTTTAAAAGTACATGAGGGGTATCGGAATTGCACAAAAACGTAGTGTTGTGTATTAGCTGGCGACATTGCACCTTTTTTCGTAACTACTTTACTCGGTTTACAGTTTCAACCAGGGGTGAGTTTTCCCAAGCCTTCTTAGTGCAATGTCGTTTGTAACTTTGTTCTTTTAACATAGAACCTACAAACATCGTAGTGTCAAGAAGGCTTTGGGAAACTCACCCTAGCACCATCAACCTACCAAGGCGAAGTACCAGCGAACATTGACTAGGCCCTCAGAGAACACAACCCACTGCTTACTTATCACCTTTACACAGGTCCTGGAGGAAGAGTGTGTGTCTGTGTGTGTGTGTGTGTGTGTGTGTGTATGCGTGTGTTTGTATGTGTGTATGTGTGTGTTTGTGTGTGTGTGGGGGGATTTGCATAGGTCACATTTGGGGACAAAATGTCCCCAAAGTGTGGTAAAACCAGGAATTTCCTTACTTCTGGGGACATTTTTCAGGTCATCAATTGGACAAACTCAATTTTATATAAATCTGTGAATACAATCAAAAAAGTATAAATGCCAAAAGTCTTGTCTTGTATTTTGTTTGGTTACTTATGGTTAAGGTTAGGGCTGGGTAGGGGTGAATGGAAGACCCCCATTTAGATAGGTACGCCAACTTGTGTGTTCCCCCACAAGGGGAAACTCAATTTTCTAAAAAAAAAATAAAAAAATCAGCTAATCTGTTGTATTTTGTTTTGTTATTTATGGTTAAGGTTAGGGATAGGTTAGGGTTAAGCTTATCATAGCTGGGATTAGGGTTATGCCCACAGAAATGAATGGAGAGTCCCCACAAAGATATAGATACCTAATCTTTGTGTGTGCGTGCATGACAGATGCAAACTCTGAGGAACCATGACAGCTGATGTCCTTCACCAAGAAGATTGCATGTGCAGCCAACTTTATCAATTTCACTGTTTATCCATTGGTTGTTCTGTGACCCTCTTAAAGCATCAAACTGACTTCTCGGTACATGGTTCCAGAAGGTCCCTAAACATGCACTTGTGTCTGCATTGCACCTAGAGGTCTACCCACAGAGGTCAAATCCACACAGTAGCAGTGGGGGGCCATGATCAGACATGGGTCCCATGATCCTCCATAAAGTTCCCCCACCCTAATTCAAAACGCTCTTTAAAAAAATGCATTGCTCTCAGTAGGACCCAGGCAGTGGGCGGCAGTAAATTTCAGCACAGGCTCGGCGCTCCAGGCGTTCCATCTGAAGGTCAGCCAACGTCGCCCTTCTGATCGCTACATCCATGTTTACCGTAGCCTGAGCCCAATTACTTCTTTGCTATGACAGGGGATTCTGTAATAATGCATACTGAAATCCAATATAAATTCAGTAGATACACATATATTTGACCTGAGTGAAAAGTGGAATTTTAATGCATTTATTCATAATTGCAAATCTCGGGTCACTGTAATTCTGCCATCAATTTCAGAATGTATATATAACTGTATCGATTTATCAACCACCTGTGTTTTATTTATTTATTTTTTTAATTAATGCCCTCAAATGATTACTGCTTTAATTCATCAGTGGAGTGGAAGTTAGTGATGGAGGGGTATTTCAAACCGTGCATGTCATTTTAGGTGCTGAGCATGATACTATGAAAAGTACAGTAAAACCACTCAGGAGATACACGAAACAGGCAGGCTGAGCTTTAGGGAGAAGAGTAATGCAAACAGCCAGCCACTGAAGGGAAACATTTATTCAACTTTCTATCCATTGTTTTCAATGCAGATCTTGAATATCAAATATTCAGGTGACTTGAGGTGGAGGGCTCGTTGTCAGGGGACGATTGCAACAGCTGTCTGCAATATCCAGAGAATGAACGTGCTATTCTTCGCATTTACACTTTATCCACTCGTAAGGGATAACCTGTTCTGCTGGGTATGTTGTTCTTTACCCAAAAAACTCTTTCATATCCATCTTGAACCTCAGTAATACGCATCAGAACCTGGTTATATATGAATGTTTTCTATGCAGATAAATGTAAGAATTTCTTTCACACTACCTTGAAGTCATGTTCTTTAAGTACAAAGTGAAATGCTTTTCAACATAATCACCCAGGAAATAAGTAAGATGGCATTACTGTGCCTCGTTTCATCTGCGTAACTGGTACACTGGTACCATGATGCTCAAAATTCCAATAAGCGTCTTCATCTATGTTTTGTCATCATAGTTTAAAACCCACAAGAAAGGATCTCATACCAAACACTAGATCCCACTACCGTATTTATCGTTATAATTATACGATTTAATTTCAGTAACATCAAAGCAAGTATTGGTGTCTACAGTTCCTCCTGGTACATTTTCCATCCTTCTGTGCCATCTAGAGACACGTTCAGGAACAGCTCAACTTAAAACAGGTCCGTCATTCATATTCAACAGCTATGCTTCATCTTATCGATGCTGTTTGAGAGTATATGTGTGTGTAGGTCAAATAATAACTTAATAGTCATAAGGTATAAGTGGCCTATCCCTCATGTGCGGCTCCCAAATGTAGTTCATAACTATATTTAAAACAAATCGAAGAAAGACCTTGAGCTGGGAGGAATTAATGGCCTAGTGATTTGCCTGGCCATGTGATTGGCTACACAGATTGCTTTTCCTGCAGTGTAAACAGGCAGTGTCCGTCTCTCCACGTGCTGATTTACATTCGGTGACCAGCTGCCTGCCTGCATGGGTAAATCCCACAGCTAGTCTGGAGGCGCACCTTCCCTGAAGAGAAATCACTAACACAGAAACCAAACTGGCTTTTCAGCACCTCCCCATCAAAGCAAGAGACAGAGTGGCCCAGCCCAGCACCTCAAGAACACCTCAAAGTAAAGGCATCATTAACAGGTGGGTGGGAACATTCGGATGGTCTTTGTTAATTAATAAAGACTTTTACATAACAGCGGAATGGGAATTTCAAATGAGGTGAGGAAAAATAAAATAATGCTTCACAAACTGAGATCCTTAAATTGAGTATCTTGACTGTCACAAAGACTGAACTGTCCATTGTAATGGAAACCAAGGACAAATGGATTGGGCTGTGGGACCAACAAGTACAAATTTATTTCTAAAGCAAGTACCTATATACATAGTTAAGTTTAAATGAATACAACCACAACTATTATTGAGATATTTGAGATTAAGGACGTATAACAAAAATACCCTATTCCTCGTGATAATGGAATATTTAAGCTAATAATATCTATTTCAATTAGACAATAATATCAGTTTAGGTGTTTAAACATATATATTTCACTGACATTTCAATATTTTGTGGTAAGAGTATTAGGAGAAATTGTATTAGTTATACTCATATTACAGCCATTTATTCATTTCAGGGTTGCCTGTACTGGAGTCTATCCCAGGAATATCAGGGTACAAGGCAGGTAACAAGCTAAACAGGATGCAATTCAGGACTGCAGGAGAAACCCAGAGTATCCATTAGAGAACGTCATAACACAGGGAGAACACGCAAAGTACCACATGGAGTACATACTTACAAAGAGCAGTATGTAAACCCTGCAAGTCGTGACAACAGTGCTACCCTATGAGCCACTGAGCCACCCCAAAGACTGAGCACATTTTAAACTAAATGTACACATATCTGTTTTTCTTCACATTCTTGCAGGTGAAAAGTTAAGTGTTAAACCATATTTCCCTTTCCACAGAGCAATTAGGGCAACACACCAATCACCAAGTACACAGTCCAGGCCATTCATTTTTATACGAAATGCAGGTCATGACCTATCTGTTCAAAAAGAAGGAAGAAAAACTACCCAGGCATAGTGATGATGAGTTCCACCATCTGGTGTACAAGCAAACCCTATGAAGTACAGAAATCCTGGGCGGTCAACAAAAGGAGAAACAAGTTCAAAATGGCTCGAGTGTCCGGAGGCAGTGGCACCAGTGTCATGGTTAATTTGGCAGGTACTGAAGGAACGTGTTGCGTCTGCCTTCACTGAACTAGAGATTTGACCTTCAACCTCACATGTAACCCTTTGAAGAATAGGATGTGAAGTTTCATAAATAATTATGTTTTATACGGGGGTATGAACTTGGTTTATAAGGGAGGATGAAGTGTTCCCATGGTGCCTCAGGGTGTTGTTATCGTAGCGCTGTGATCCAAATGCAGACGAAAGGTGATTATGACAAGCGTGGGCCATCTGCTTCTTGAATGTCTTGTCCGATACTCGCCGCAGCAGTGGCCTGGTTTCACGCCTCTCAGGTGGCTATTGAAGTTTCTACCTTAAGTGCCTTGTGAACACAATTCAGATAAGAAGGAAAAGTCAACTCCAACTTTTCTCCACACTGAAGTTACCAGATGTGATGTCACCCTGCCCCTCCTCCGCCACTGAATCATTCACAATAAAATTGTTACAGGGACTGAAAGATCTTAAGTAAGATGTCAATTAGTCAGAAGACTACCTCTACATTTTTAAATGTTTTTTATAAGTAGTGTGGTTTGCAAGTAAACAAATCTAATAAGTTTGCAAACAGGATGCATATATCATACCTTTGTTCTTATTCCCAATACAAAGGGGCAATTTTCATGTATATGATATTGTTTTACAATGCCTGTCAATGTGGAACTTTCAAGCTATATCATACACTGTCAATCACTGTATCTGAGACTCCTGATTGGCTGGCTCCAAATATAGACTATAACAAAGTTCCTCTTCTATGCTCTGTCTGTCCTGTGTGCATTTGACAATTTCCTTGTCAAATGTTCCTCCAATATGATGAGGCTTCTATCCTACACTTTCAGTGTGAAGTTGAACAAAATTTCCACACTCACTTGTCAGATGCAGGGGTCTGGAGCCTATTCTGTAAACAATGGGCACAAGGCAGGGTAACCCAGGATGGGGCGCCAACCCAACGCAGTGCATAAAAACTGTTCAGAAACTCCACTTCACCTTGTCGACATGGTAAGAATACGTAAATTCCACCCAGGTACAGCTAGGGGGAAGAGACAAACCCTGCCCCCAAGAGCAAACAGGGAACTTGGGACACAGCAGTGTGAAGAGTCTGACAGCATCACAGGCATCGAGAGAGCAACCCAAAAAGAAAGAACTGTGACAGTCCCTTCAGCTAAATGAAAGCCGCACATCCAGGGATAAAATAAATCAATCTGCAATTTACCTTTAAAGGACAATCACTTATGTTCGATCCTGGAAGATTTGTTGTAATAACAATGACAACTAGCACAGCACGGTAATGTTAACATTACAGCGCAGTACAAGGCAATCACTTAACTCTACCATAACATGGCAAAAATAAGATAAGAACAAGCAATAATAATAATAATAATAATAATAATAATGAGTGATAATGAATAATGCGCATTAGATTTACACTTGTTCTTTCCTGTGAATACACCAAAATACTCCACCCTCATTTTGTCTCTGCAGTTCTTGTCCAGAAATAAAGAAATTAAACCTTCACACTTATAGTCGCTTTCATTTGCTTCAGTGTTATCCACAACGGATAATTAATGAAATTCTCATAACGGACAGCTAGCGGCTCACACCCATTTTGCTTTCAATGAGTATGAGGTCACATACAATTATATCTGCTTTCCCTTTATATCGTATAATGTTATTTCGCGTCACTGTATGCAGCTTACTGAATATTGCTGCATTAAGATAGCACACAACCCAATTGAACAATACTTTTGCAACCCTCCCAGTACATCCGTAGTGGTCTGGCACCCCTGAAAAATGACAGATTTGCCTGGGCTACGTGCCGGCAGTAGGTTCTATTCAGGTTTGGTAAGAAGAAACCATTTGTATAATATAGCCCATCCAGAACGTTTTTTGGGTGCATGCTAACTTTTGCTATCTTCCTTCCAAGTCATTGCTATGACTGACACAGCAGAAGGGGTGTGTGTGTTGGTGGGGTAGAGCAGATTCTGAAACAGGAGCGTGACTTTATTTTTCACCCCAAACCACATTAGGGCTGACACTGTGGGAGCCAACCATGGCGCAGCCTGGCCGTTTTAACATCTGCTCCAGTCGCTCCTCATCAACGGCTCCCTTCCAATCAGCCGGTCCAGGGCACAGGAGGTGGAACTCACCAATCCTAGAGGAGGTCTGTAATTTCCTTCAGCCTTCGTTAAAGTGACAGTACAAATGAAACCCCACGAACACTTGGGCCCCCCTGTAGAGCGAAAAGCCAGGTTGTCATTAAAAGTCAATCACTTGTTGAAGGACTGCATCTGTCGGAGCTTAAGAAGACAAATGATGTTAGTTTTCAGCACCTGGAATAAGCCAGGCCGTTAGTGATTTTAGGCCTTCAGGATGCAAGATGCATATTAATTTTTTTTTGTTTGTTTTTTAAGGGATGTGGTGATGCATAGTGACTTCATTTATCCATTTATTTAGCTACCTATTTTTTTTAATGGAAGCATGCATTTATCATAAGGGCACAGCTGTAAGAGTACTCTTAGTATTGAACCCAGAGCGTGCACCTGCAGTCTTTCAATCCTTGATAAAGTTCCATAACCTCAGCCTAATCTGTCACCTCATCCCCACTACAAACAGTTCTAGCCCCAACAAATGACATGATACAGAAAGAGGAAGCCTTGCCGTGTTGTTCAATGTGAAATATAGCTCAAATTCTCGTCAAAACATGCTCCATTTCACTGGAAAGGCACATAAAGGTGTGGCGTGCAGAATCTGAATAAGCGGTCACAGAAGACGGTGTTTAACACTGGCATAATCCTACCTCCAGTTTCAGAGCCAAGCCCTTAATCTCTTTACGGTTAAAGTCATCCCATGATAGCAGACACTTCACAGACACATTTGTTATTGTAATATGACAGAATTACTGTACTCCTGAAGGTGAGCCTTACATTTTTTATGTCTATTTTAAGTAATGCCTGATACCATTTGATATACAGCACATGTTTATTAGCAGCATACATAACCCGTGAAAGGTTTGCTGTAAACATTTTAAGACTGTTTAAAATTTAACTTGATCTCACATTTTGCGCATCAGTAAGCCCCTGGCAGGCCTGAAAAGAACGTCATATTTGGCCAAAAAAGCCGTGTGTCTTTTTTATGTGCTTGGGATAACACGAGAGGTGGTATGCAATAATTGTATATTAGCCTTTAGCTAAAGGCCTTTCTACCTGTAGTGTAGGTACAAATTTAACAAATTTACACCAATTACGACTGTGTGTTGCTCAGACATTCTTCTTTGAGTAATTTTTCATCTGCTCGCGTCAGTTTTTTTTCTGTTTACTTTTTTTTAAGCATTTAATAAGTACTTATTTATAAAAATGTATTAAAATTAAAATATAACAGTATACTGCTAGGGGTAATCCATAGGTTTCTCCATAAAAAATTTAATGAATGCAGTAAAACAGTGATAATAATACATAATGGCTGGCAGGGTGCCTCAGTGAATTGCACTGTAACCTCCTCAAGGTTGTGGGTTTGATTCCCACCTGCGGCTCTGTTGTGCTTGCTTGTCCTGGCTTCCTTTGGGTATTTAGGTCCCGCCCAGGTTATTCGGTGAACTGCCGACTGTAATTGCATATAGGGTAATTAAAGTGTGTCCGTGCGATGGACATGCTTCCTGTCCACAGAATCCCAGACCCTGTAGTGTCTGATATAAGTTCACTGTAGCCGTGTGCTGTGTAACTCATTACAGGAAATGGATGAATACATTTATTACATTTTTGAAGCAAACGTGACTCTTTATATGACTCTGAACACCCTGAGTCTTGTCAGATGAATGGTTTACCTTGAAATTAATCTCGGTTCCATACAATGACCTCCCACTTTCTGTTTTGTTTCTGGAGTATGACTGCATCACACTGAAGGGAAGTGCGTTGTAATTCAAAACCGTGGTTTGTTCAGATCCTGAATATGGCGCAGAGATGAAACGAGAATGATTAGCACTTAACGTCCTTTCTAGTCCTAACCTGTTGTGCAAGGACAGTTGTGCTTTCTGAGCAACAAGAGATATGTTTTAATAAGCAAAAAGGGATTATAGAAATTTAAATAACCTCCATTTTTGAACCTCAGGTTCTTCTGATAACCGTATGTGTACGAATGTACTACAAATATATGTAATAAAACCACTTATTCCATCCTAACTAGGTTCTCCAAAAAAAAGATGACAGGTAGACAGATGAAACACACAAAGACACATAATAATGCAATGATGACATTAAAGATTAGTTCAAGATTTGCAAGGGGAATGACAGCAGAACATGTGGAGCTGCATACAGTGGTGGTTAATTATTGAAATGCTACAAGTTGGTTGTTATAGCCGAAGTGCTGCATTATTTAATCGCCTGGCATTGGCTTTATTCCAGCATGAAATAAATAAAACAGTTTGTAGCAGTACACTAGCCCCACACCTCCAGCGCTGCGGTTTGACTCCTGTGTTTAGAGTTTGCATGTTCATCCTATGCTTCCTGGGAGAAGCTTCTGGCTCAGTGCTACGCTGTTTTGGATAGGTGTTTATGAAAAATGCATCGCGCTTACAAATTCCCCTCCACTTATATACCTGGATATTTATATTAAGACCACCGAAATCAAGGAAGCTTGATTATGAGTTACGGGCTCAGAACTAAAATCCCTCCCGGGTTTTTTAACACCAACCTTACTGAGTCCTTAACTGCTATTCCAGCGCTACATATGACAAAACAACAAAAACTTTGCTTTGTTTGGACGTACATCTAAGTTTCATATATATATATATATAATATAAAAGACAGCCCAGTATATGGGGATGACAAAGTTGCCATTCTGTGAAATCAGTTTCAGGTGGGTGTCAGACGTAAAGGAAGCATATGTCATTGTATTTATATATTTTTCAGTTTTTTTCTAATGTTATTGTTTCAGTAAAACAATAGATGGATGGATGGGTGGATGGATGATACTGGATAAAAGGTTATGGATGGATGGATGGATGGATGGATGGACAGACATTGCTATTTGGTATTTATAGTATTTATAAGCATTTTAAGAGCCAGTCTCTTTATCTGGATTCACTGGAACTCCAAGTCCTCTACATGACTTATATTATTTATATCACACAATTATTTATCTTATTTTATATCACAGTTCAACTTAAAAGACAACTTTAATCATCCTTGGAAGTTATACTGACCATTTTCATTACTAAAGCACCATTCCACTTGTTATGTCTCAAGATGCATCGGTTCAGGTTACTGCAACGTGGAAATACTCCTGTATTGCTTATGGTGCCTGAGGTTTCCATATTGACCGCAGTGCGCCTTCCCGTATGAAATTCGCCTGTGACCTACATACCTCCCTAAAGGAGAATAAGTAATTAGTGAGGAAAGCAAATGAGGGAAGGGGAGGGGTTCTTCATTAACATCAGCTCCTCTGTCTACCATCTTCCCCATGACCCCAACAATGTTTGTCCAGTCTACATAGGAACAACTCAAATATGTGAGCTGGCTTTTAAAAACCCTGCATAAACTGACTGCAGTCCTTTCCTACTGCGATGCTTAGCTTACTGGAAATTCATCTGAAAAGCCAACATCCTGAGATTATCATCATAGACAGCACCCCCCGCCCCCCCCCACTCGTGCCCCACACACACCACTACCCTCTGGTAAATGCTACGCGAGCACCTCCACCTTCCCCACATATGTCAAAGACAGCTTCTTTCCACGAGCAATTAAGCTTGTAGCACCCTGGGACTCTGACACCTACATCCTCCAAACGCTTCCCCTACTCTGTAAAATTCTTCTGTGTTTATTGTAACTTTTCAAATTGCGCAGCACTGAATTGATTTTGCACACTTCTCTTGCACAACCCCATCACTGTCATAATGTTTGTTGCATTTTTTGTGTACTTGTACTGATTTATATTTTATGTGCATTTCACTATTACACTGCATCCCCTTCCAACAATATGTTATAATAGTAGAGACTCTTGCACAAAAAAATAATTGTATTCTATGAATGTTGTTGAAAATAAAACTGAAAAGGAAAGTTATACAACAGCCAACATAAAACCTTATGTAACTATATTGGTACCTTGGTGCCTTCTGTATGTATCTTGCTTTTGTAAATTATGCTTTTTATAATACTTTGTGCAGTTACAATGCAACACTGTAACTTTTGCCTCCTAAAGGATTAAACTGCAATGATATATTCTGAGATTCTTTTGTACATTGCGTGACTTCGATTGTCAGTTGGGTTATTCATTAATAACATAGTTCAGCAAGCAAGTGGCAAATTACTCAAAACACTCTTATTACCGGTATCCCAAAGGCGAGATTAAAAACAGAAGTTACAGGGTAATCTGCTCGTTACAATGGTTGGCCTGAAAAAGTGAACATCATAGGAATTAACTCTATGAGAATTTAGGTGATGGGTTGGGGTTAAGACAGAAGGTTGTCGGGGCCACTCATAGCAACAAGAACAAACCCATTGTATTTTTTTATCCTCCGTTTCATAATTGGCCATATGGGCTTGTTTAGATGAAAGATGAATCCCTAGAAGGCAGATGCTAGGGGTCGAGGGCTCAGGTTTCGCAACCACTGTAGCGTACAGTAGAGAGCCTTGGCAATGCCACTCCACATTATGTCTCTGGATCCATCTTAGAACAACACCATATGCTTCATGGTATTTAAGAAAATGTTTTTAATTAATGAATTAGGCTTATAGCAACCCATGTGTTTTTTTTCCTTAATGGGAGAGATCTGACACACTTGTGGTTGGGCTTTCCTACAAAGTAGTTCTGTTTTGAGCGCTGGGATGCACTACAGTTTGGCCGCATGCAAAACATTAATCAATATTCAAAGAGGGGAACTTGATAAACATGTTGCGGTCATGTACAACTGTCCAGCCGAGGACACAGTGGTCATGGAAACTGATTCAAGCCTAGTGGCTCAAACCTCTTGTAGGTCTTTGGAGTTGTAGGGTTCAGCAGGACACAATCAGATAGCATCTAGCTGCATGAATATTTAAGGTTGTGCATGACTGTGCATATATAGATGTATATGAAGTAACAGTAAATAAAAAACTTTTTGTATGATTCTTGGAGTAATGGAATAATGGAGTTATTATTTCCTAGGTGACCTTTGTGTATCTAAATGTAATCACCTACAGTCAAAGATATGTATTTCAAACGAGTCCTTCTCCATTAATCTGATTCAGTCTCACATAGTGTCATGCCCAGAGGGGCGGGGCAGGGCAGCTCCAGCACTTAATCCAATCGTCACTCCGTTATTTAAAGCAGAGCTGACGTGTTTCACACTGCGAAGTATTGTTGCCATGTATTTGAGCCTTACTGAGTGTACTTTTGTCTTGTGCCTGCCTCTTCTGTCCTGCCTGTCGCATCTGCCCGTCCTGTCTCGCCTGCCTCGCCTGCCTGCCCAACCTCCCCTGCCCCGCTCTCCGGACCCGTCCTCTCCGTATCTCCTGTCTTGTCGTCACCCCGTCTCGTCGCTACCCATAGGGCTGACTTCACCGGCTTCCAACCCCTGGCACCCGACCCGACTCTTCTTCAGAACGCTCCCCCTGGCTTTTGGTGTACCCGATTTCCCTAATAAACCTCCCTTCTCCTGCATTCCGGGGTTCGCCTCTTTTTCCTCAGCCTGGTGTGACAGAATACTTCACCGAGACAACATGGACCCCGCGGAGAACCAGAGACTCCAGCAACAAGTGGACCAGCTCACAGCGCTGGTGACTCGGCTGATGGCGGAACAAGCTGGCCGGACTAGCCTTCCCTCCTCCCCGCCCAGGGCATCAGGTACCGTACCCGTGGCCTTAGCTGAGAAGTACGATGGTAACCCGGATCAATGTCAGGCTTTTCTTATGCAGTGCAGGCTTTATGTTGAGGAGCACCCCGACCGCTTTGTGGAGGAGACCGCGAAAGTACGATTCGTCATCTCGCTCCTAACCAGCCAAACTCGCGATTGGGCAACCGCATTATAGAGGGACGACAGTCCCTTGCTGGACTCAGCTCAGGACTTCCAACACGCTTTCAAAGCTTTGATCACCCTGCAGTAGGGCGTAGCTTGGGCGAGTGCCTCGTCGATCTCAAGCAAGTGACTCAGATGGTCGCCGAGTTCTCCTTGACGTTCCGTACCATCGCGGCTGGGCTGCGCTGGCCGGAGGATTGTTTAAGGATCCTCCACCGCCGTGCGCTCAGAAATCCAAGATGAGTTGACATGTCGCGGTGCTGGGCTGTCCTTCGAAGATTACATAGGTCTGTCAGTCACACTGCATAACACGATCCGAGAACGCCATCGAAGACGACCCCGTCCGACGAACCCCCAAGCCTTGCCTGCAACCACTGGGGACTCACCCAAACCTATGCAGCTGGGACGCTCGCCGCTCTCAATGGAGGAATGACATCGCCGCTTGACCCGCGTTCTCTGTCTCTACTGCGGAAATCCCGGACACATCATCCGCTCCTGTCCATCCCGTCCTCCGCCACCCGTACAGGTAGGAGCCTCCGCTGTGTTTGGGTCATCACTTAAACTATGCGCGGTGCCTGTGGTTGTAACCTATGGGGGACTCTCGCAGCACACCCGGGCTTTGGTCGACTCCGGGGCAGCAGGGAATTTTATAGATATTGACCTCGCCACAAAGCTACAGATCCCTCTGCAGAATCTCTCTTCTCCTATTTCGGTGTTGGGGGTTAGTGGGAAGCCCTTACCCGGAGGACAAGTTACCCATCAAACTGGACCCATCACGTTTCGAGTAGGGGCCCTTTCACACGGAAGTGATCGACTTCCTAGTTCTCCCCTCTTCGAAGGATCCAGTGATTTTAGGATACCCGTGGTTACGGGAGCACAATCCTAGCCTGCAGGTGAGCTTGCCGCTTGGTCGCCCCAGTGTTTCAAGTTATGTATGACAATCCCTTGCTGTGCATCTGTAGTGGAAAGCCCTGAACTGGAGGACCTATCCACTCTTCCACCTGAATATGCTGATCTTCGGGACGTCTTTAGTAAAGACCTTTCGTTTCAGCTACCCCCTCACCGGGAGTGCGATTGCGCCATCGATCTCCTGGAGGGGGCGCCACTCCCTAAGGGCCGACTCTATCCTCTGTCTATTAGTGAAGAGGAGGCCATGGAGACGTACATTCGAGAGGCCCTCGCTCAAGGTATTATCCATCCAACTACCTCTCCTGTGACCGCCGGGTTCATCTTTGTGAAGAAGAAAGATGAGGGGCTTTGCCCCTGTATCAACTATCGGGCCCTTAACGCCATAACCGTAAAACGGCGGGAACCCTTACCTTTGATCCCCTCTACCCTAGAACAGCTGCGAGCGGCTCAGTTCTTCACCAAACTGGACCTCCACGGCGCTTACAATTTGGTGCGGATCCGTAAGGGAGATGAGTGGAAAACGTTGTTTATTACTAACACCGGACAGTACGAGTACCGAGTGATGCCTTACGGATTGGGTAAGAGCCCCTCCATCTTTCAAGCCTTTATGTATACGGTGTTCCGGGACATGATAAACCGATTCGTGATCGTCTACATTGATGACATCCTGATTTACTCACCTTCTCTCTCTCAGCACATAGAGCATGTCCGCCAGGTACTCCAGAGACTACGAGAGTACCAATTATACACGAAAGGAGAGAAGTGTGAATTCCACAGAACCCGAATCCAGTTCCTGGGTTACATCATCCGACCCGGCGAGGTAGCGATGGACGAGAAGAAGGTTGCAGCTATTCGCCAGTGGCTTCCCCCCCGCACCACCAAGGAACTGCAACGCTTCCTGGGGTTTGCGAATTTCTACCGCCGCTTCATTCGAAACTTCAGTCAAATAGCCGCACCCCTGACTTCCCTCACACAGGGCTCCAGGTCTCAGCTTAAGTGGACCCCCGAAGCTGAGACCGCATTCCTACATCTAAAGTGCACCTTCTGTACAGCTCCCATTCTGCAGCAACCAGATCCAGAATGCCCCTTTGAGATTGAGGTGGATGCTTCGGAAGCAGGTGTCGGTGCTATCCTCATTCAAAGAGATAAGGTAACCGGTCGTCGACATCCATGTTCCTATTTTTCCAGGAACCTCAGCTCGGCCGAACGAAATTACAATGTCGGGGACCGGGAGCTCTTAGCCATTAAGTTGGCCCTAGAGGAATGGTGGCACTGGCTGGAGGGCGCTCGGTACCCGTTCCAAGTGTTCACGGATCACCGCAACCTGGAGTATCTGCAAAACGCCAAACGGCTTAGTTCACGACAAGCACGCTGGGCAATGTTCTTTGCTCAATTTCAGTTTAAAGTAACCTACTTCCCCGGAAAGAACAACGGGAAAGCCGACGCCCTTTCCAGACAGTATGATCCCCCCGAAGCCGTCGACCGATTCGAGACCATTCTGACCCCGACCTGCTTTGCAGCCACTATTACCTGGTCCCTAGAAAAGGCGATCAGGGCCACCAATGACCGCACGGCACCCCCTGCGGGAAGCCCCCCAGGTAAGTTATATGTTCCCAGCCACCTCCGATCTGCCGTTGTCCGATGGGTACATACGTCCCATAGCACGGGGCACCCAGGGGGCTCCGTGACCCAACGATTGGTATCGCGAAGATACTGGTGGCCAGGCTGGAGAAAGGAGGTTGATCGGTATGTCGCCTCCTGTCCTGAATGTGCACAGCTCAAGTCATCTCCAACCTCCAGCAGGGCTGCTCCATCCCTTACCGGTCCCCACGCATCCCTGGTACCACTTGGTGCTGGACTTCATCACCGACCTCCCCCTCACCCGAGGTAATACCGTTGTGTTAACGGTAGTGGACAGGTTTTCGAAGATGTGCCGACTTGTCGCCCTTCCCAAACTACTGAGCGCCCCAGAGCTGGCGGAGGTTCTGATCCAGTGGGTATTCAGGTACTATGGTATCCCAGGGGATATAGTATCAGACCGGGGTCCACAGTTCACCTCTCAGGTATTCAAAGCTTTCTTAGCCTCGCTTCAGCTTATCATCCCCAGTCAAACGGCTTAGCCGAACGAACCAACCAGGAAGTGTCAAAAGCGCTACGCCTGCTCTGCAAGGACAAGCCAGCTGACTGGGCTACCCATCTCGTCTGGGCGGATTCCAGCCCGAGCTTTTCCCATGGGATTCAGCAGTCTGTAACGTTCTCCTGACAGAGGACTGGTACCGGAATGCCCGAGAAGTCTGGCAGAAAACCCAACTCGTCCTCTCCGGCCAAGCCTCTTGACATAAATCCCACGCAGACCAGTGTCGCCGGCCTGCCCCAGCTTATCGAGCCGGACAACAGGTCTGGCTCTCGACCAGAAATCTAAGGTTCCAATTATGCCGTAAGCTGTCAGCCCGATACATTGGACCCTTTAAAATCGCACGACAAGTAGGTCCTGATACATATCGCCTCATTTTACCCAGTGTGTACCGTATTAACCCGACCTTTCATACCTCGCTCCTGAAGCCGGTGTGATACAGTTCTGTACATCCCTCTCCGGATGCGGCAATTCCGCCATCTCGCATCCTGCAGGACGGCTCACATGTTTACCAGGTTCGGGCACTCCTAAACTCCCAACGACGGGCCGGAGCTCTCCAATACCTGGTGGACTGGGAGGGCTTCGGGCCTGAGGAACGATCCTGAGAGCCGGCGGGGGACATTTTGGATCTAGCCCTGGTGTCCGCTTTCCACCGCGACCACCCCTCCCAACCAGCACTGCGATCGCGGGGTCACCCACGCCATCACCCTCGGCCTCCGGGAGGCGGCCGTCTGGGGGGGGGTACTGTCATGCCCAGAGTGGCGGGGCAGGGCAGCTCCAGCTCGTAATCCAATCGTCACTCCGCTACTTAAAGCAGAGCTGACGTGTTTCACACTGCGAAGTATTGTTGCCATGTATTTGAGCCTTACTGAGCGTACTTTTGTCTTGTGCCTGTCTCTTCTGTCCTGCCTGTCTCATCTGCCCATCCTGTCTCGCCTGCCTCGCCTGCCTGCCCAACCTCCCCTGCCCTCGCTCTCCGGACCCGTCCTCTCCGTATCTCCCGTCTTGTCGTCGCCCCGTCTCGTCGCTACCCGTAGGACTGACTTCACCGGCTTCCGACCCCTGGCACCCGACCCGACTCTTCTTCAGAACGCTCCCCCTGGCTTTTGGTGTACCCAATTTCCCTAATAAACCTCCCTTCTCCTGCATTCCAGGGTTCGCCTCTTTTTCCTCAGCCTGGTGTGACACATAGTATCTCATTACCCATAAGCCTCACCTAAGATCACATCGAATGTATACTGTTTGTTTTTTTTTATTTTATTTTTTATACTTTTTGAGCCAAGATATTATTTTGACATTATATTTACCATTAGACAACTGAAATGAGAACAAACTGGGGTAATGGAATTTTGATGCTTTTAAAATTATGTAAAACTGTGTTTCAGGAAATAGATAAAGCAGTAAAAAAGACTAATAATGCTTTCAGCCTGACTTCTGTACAGCGTTTGTTATTGATTTATGCAGATCAAACAAGCTTATTTCTGAGAGTGGTTTTTAAAAAGATTGATACACACATTAGATAATTGCACAATATATTTTGCTATTTATTTATAATTTATTTATCTGGCAATTTTAACAAGTTTAGCACAGTCGATGTTAACCAATGGTAAAAGTGTAACAGTGGGCATAAGTGGATATCATAAAAGCACACTGCACATTGAGCCATTGCTGGATTGGTTTGATATATAACTATATAATGGACTTCAGTCATTGGCATTTACCCCATTCTCATTAACAACTTCAGCTGGGCCAAAGTTTTCATGAGATATTACTCGAAAAAATATGCAAACAAGATCCACCTGTGATAATCTGAAAGCCATTTTTTCCTACATTGCAAGAGTGGAGAGTAAGCAGTAGTGACTTTGCGTAAATATCCTGGAGGGGGGTTTGTTTTAATCAGCAGGGAGGCCGTGTTTAGGGTGAAGTGTCATGCTCCAGCGGGACAAGTACCAAATTCACAGGTGCAAAAACTACAAAGAGCCTTAAGACCCAAATCAGAAAGGTCAGACTTCTGGAATGTCATAAATCTCTCTGAATCGCTGTGGTATGATCTGAAAATTGCTATACACTGTGTTCTCTGTCTAACTTAAAAGACCAAGTTGAAGCCCATTGGTCTGGTGGAATGAACAAAAAACTCAAAAATTATAATAGGCGAAGCTCAGACAGACAGCTCCACTGAGATTCTGAACTACGTGCCTCCCATCTAAAAGAAAAAACACGTAGTAAGCTGGTAAGACTCGCCAATTAATTAGTCTTTTCATATAATATGACTTAAAGATAATAACCTGAGGGGTATATATACTTATTCTTACATTTGCAAGTTTTTAGGGCAGCCGATTGGCAATTAGTTGCCTGACAACACAGCAAAGAGCCTAGCAGTATAGGTAGTAAATCTAGGCAATATTGCCCTCTCAAATGAATCACAAAGGATTACAATTTATTATCAGCAGCTGCTGACTTGGCATATTGACATCAAGAGAAAAAAAGACATCAGATGAAGATACCTTTAATTAAATAATTGTTTAATGCATGCCTTTGGTATATTATTAGTCTTGTACCACTAGTAAAATAAGTAATACAAGTAATTACATCAGCATTTTAAGAATTTTGAAGTAGAATTTGGAAATTGAATTTATTTATGAAGCAACCAACAGACACATAATAATGTTGCACCCCCCCCCCCCCGACACACACACACAAACACACAGTTGAATAAAATATATACTACATCGACAAAAGTATTGGGACACACCTTTTAAGGTAGGCTTATCAATTCACCGTGCCCATTGTTGTAACCTGTGGAGGGGGACAGTTAACAACTACAGCCCTGTTGGATTCGGGATCAGCAGGGAGTTTCCTGGACCTCACCTTAGCCCAGCAATTAAAGATTCCCCTGCAGGCACTTTCCATCCCTGTTGCAGTCCTGGGCGTAAGTGGAGAGCCCCTGCATGGAGGGAAGGTTACCCACCGTACGGACCACTGACCTTAAGGGTGGGGTTCCTCCACTGGGAGACCATTGATCTACTGGTACTTCCCAACAACAGGGACCCATTTATTCTGGGCCATCCATGGTTACAGAAGCATAACCCCCACATTGACTGGTGTACAGGTGAGCTCACTTCCTGGTCACCCACGTGCTTCACTCGATGTCTCTCCCTACCTTGCAAGGCGTCGTTGGTGGAGAATTCAGAACCCAAGGACCTGTCCATCAAACCGGCTAAATACGCTGACTTCACTGATGTGTTTAGCAAGCCTCTCTCCATTCAGCTTCCACCTCATAGGGAATGTGACTGTGCCATCGACCTCCTAGAGGGGGCGCCTCTTCCTAAAGGTTGCCTCTTCTCCTTATCCCTGCATGAGGAAGAGGCCATGAATGCCTATATTAGAGAGGGCCTAAAGCAAGGTATCATTTGCCCGTGAACTTCTCCGCAACAGCAGGTTTCTTCTTCGTGAAGAAGAAGGATGGAGGCCTACGCCCTTGTATCGATTACCGGGCTCTCAACACCATTATAGTAGAGCATCGCGAACTACTGCCGCTGATCCCTTCAGCACTGGAACAACTCCTCAAGGCAACCGTGTTCACAAAGCTGGACCTACACAGCGCCTATAATCTGGTCTGGATTCCACAAGGGGATGAGTGGAAGTCCTCCTTTATCACCAACACAGGGCAATATGAATATCAGGTGATGCCATACGGGCTAGCCAATAGTCCGTCCATTTTTCAAGCCTTCATGTATACAGTGTTCAAGGACATGATTAACCAGTTTGTTGTTGTCTATATAGATGACATTCTGATTTACTCTCCTACCTTTCCTCAGCACCTTGAGCATGTTCACCTGGTACTACAGCGAACACCATTTGTATGTGAAGGGCGGAGTGTGAGTTTCACCAGACCCAGATAAAGTTCTTGGACTATCTCATCCAACAGAGGGCAGTCGCGATGGATGAGGGAAAGGTCACCGCCATTAAAGAGTGGCTCCAACCACACACAACCAAGGAGCTCCAGCAGTTTCTGGGGTTTGCCAACTTCTATCGAAGATTCATCAGGAACTTCAGCCAGGTGGAGGCACCACTCACCTCCCTCACGCGCGGAGGCAAGACCCATCTCCAGTGGACTCCGGAGGCTGTTACCGCCTTCGGTAGCCTGACACGTGCCTTTTCCTCCACTCCCATCCTCCAGCAGCCGCGTCCAGAACTCTCCTTCGAGGTGGAAGTGGACGCCTCCAAAGCTGGGGTTGCAGCCATCCTCATCCAAAGACACCCAGTAACCGGTCGTCGTCAACCTTGTGCCTATTTTTCCAGGAAACTCTCTCCAGCAGAACACAACTATGAGGTGGGGGATCGGGAACTCCTGGTCATCAATCTAGCCCTGGAGGAGTGGAGGCACTAGTTAGAGGGGGCTTGACACCCCTTTCAGGTCTTCACAGATCATCACAATTTGGAGTACCTCCATAACGCCAAGTGGCTGAACCCCCGACAAGCATGCTGGTCCATGTTCTTCATGCGATTTAACTTCAAAGTCCCCTGTAAGAAGAACACCAAGGCCAATGCTCTCTCCCGGCAGTTCGATCCCCTGGAGGCCAAGGACAAAACTGCATCCACCTTGGCACCCACCTGATTCACGGCCACCATAACCTGGTCCCTCGATGAGACCATCCGGGCATCTAATGAATGCAGCAATCCTCCTACCTAGTGTTAAGCGAGTGGTACTCAGCAAATAATGCGAAGTATTGCTTCCATGTTAACACTAGAACCGCCGTTTCCCACAACAATGGGCGTCACGCTCCTTTAACCGCCAAGCAAGACGTTCTTTGGCGTATGCAGCCCTTTGTTTGCGCTAATGTGCCATTAGTGTTAATAGCATCAGTGAATCTAACACCCACAACCAAAAAGTCATAATGTTCCTAATAGAGTGGCTTCATTGTCGTGAAATCATAAACCTGAAATGTGCAATGGCAGTATTTTATAAAATGTTGAATAGACAGTTTATTAGTGATTTTATATTTGTTGATGTGTCCGCTGTTTAATAACTGCAGTAAACTATCACTATTTTTATACAAATCAACCCAGGTGAAACACTTGATTAAAAAAAAGTTTTATTTGAAAATAATCAATAAAATCCAACACAATAAACAGAAAAAAAAATTCCCTACAGCCACTACTCACAATCCATACACATCTTTGGTGGCTTTCTCGAACAACTCCCGAAGACATACAGACTGCATTTTACGCAAGTGTCTTTAGCCTTATTTCGGATGCATCTGCCAACCTGGCACTGCGTAAGTTTTCCAGGCAAACGAGCAACAAAAAGCAATCGCTGCATTCGTGCTGTCTTTATCACATCAACTTCCTTATTCAACTTGTGTTGCTCACGAAGCTCCCATGCCAGGTCCATGATAAAGTCCCTCCTACTCTCT
>JAODKC010000009.1:17616860-17630506 GCA_026777985.1 Mormyrops attenuatus | reverse complement strand
AATAATTAATTAAATTGAATTAATTTCAAACATATTGGTGGAGATATTAAAAATTACCTGAGCTAAATATTCCTACATGATACTGTCTCCATACGTTGCCTCGTCTGACTGGAGGGGAGTTCAGGTGAATTGGATGAGCCAGTCATTAGCTATGCAAAGAGAAAGTACTGCCCAGAAGCTATGCTGGTGTACACCGATTTCACAGCATCGAGTGCTACCAAACTACGTCCACCCCACTCTCATGGCGGTGCAAGGGTTTGAACAAATTATGTATTTAAAGTCAGAATGTTTCAAAGCTATTCCTAAACTCTAAACGTAAACACCTACAATAAATGACCAGAGGCTGTAAAATAATTTTTAGTTATTCAACTGTTATTACATAATAAAACAGCTAGCAGTCTTGAAGGGGGCTTGGAGCTGAGGATAAGGATGGAGGTCTTCATATATGTATCCCTGGTGCCAGACTTGCATGAAAGCTCTACTAAACCAACCAAAGCACAGAACTCCTACGTTATTTTTGCATTAATAGACGCATGTATTTATTTATTATTGGATGATGACTCCTAAACTCAATATACAAGATTAGAAAAGGATAGATGGATGAGTGGATGGGTGGGTAATCGCTTTACTGCATTGTGAATTGTAAAATCCAACTATGTTCTTGAAATATCTTATTTAACAGCCCAATGGGATATAACTGTAACATTCACTCTAGAGATCACAGTTTTCATTTAAAACCACATGGAACTGTGTTTTTTTTCTCAGTGCTTTTAAAAATAATACTGCAACAAAAAAAAAAGTATTTGTTTATTTTGGAGTGACACGTTGTCAGCCTAATCTAGGTATCTAGGTGATACATTTAGTACATTCAATTTTAGTGTCATTAAGGGGATACAGTGAACAAACTCCAGTGGATACCATCATATACATACAATAGCACACAGCAGCTGCCAGCAGTACATGAGTGAAAGCAGGCCGTGTTAGTCTGTGCCGGAGTATGTATGCATTCACGGGAGGCCAGGGGCCCGACACAGATGGCACCGGCTGAGTCAGGGTGTGCACTCCTAAATACCATTTGCATAATGGAATTAAGAAAGCCTTGCTATGTCTTTGGTGGACCATTAGACAGGACTTTGCTGGATTGTAATTAGTGACTTCTGCCCTTTACCTTCATTAACATGCAAATTAAACTTTTCAGACTATAAAAGATTTGGCGCATAGGAGGAAAAATGCCAAAGTGATTAACAGGCAATTTACACTAAAATTGTGTATTTTTGTCTACTGCACTTAAGCACACTTAAACTAAGGTAAGAGCACATGAAGCTTTTTTTTTTATTATTGAACACGTACAGGACAGTGTTTTTATGTCTAACTGTCCTTATACTGTGTTTCATTTACCATTACCTTTAATGCCCCTCATCCCCCTCAAACCACACATGTACTAGTCACATATAATCTTCCTTCTCCCTATCTATATACAACCACTGAGCAAGTGGCGTAGTCATACACGGTGTCTAAGGTGCGTACATGGAAATGTAATTTTTGTTGTATGTGAAATTCAGAAATATTTACGTTTAAGACCTGTTTTTCCCATCATCGTGAAATCAGTCATTAAAACACATCCTGAGCTCACGATTAGGAGTCTACTTACTTATTTATACATCTTGTGATAGTTAATAACAGTTCATTGCTGTTTCATGCATATCGGTAACAACTAATTGTTCCCATGTGGTCAGGGTCAGCACCTATTGTCCCAGTCTTTCATGTCCATTCCCCGTTTGGCCAGCAGGTGTCGCTGGCCATCCTGTCCCTCCTGTCAGTCTTTGTGTTTTCCCCTGCTCTCTATCAGCTGCATGGCTCAACATGTTGAGCATGCGGCTACCTGCAAATCCCTTTATCGTGTGTACGAATCCTGCCCCCTCTGTTTTTGTATTTTGTTCCCTAATGTTTCACTGGTTTCATTTTGGTTTCTTGTTTTGTACTTTGGTTGTGTTTTACCTGTCTTTCTTATTCCCCCGTGTTAGATTCTGTTTCCTTGTTTCTGTCAGTGTCTTAGTTTTCCCCTCCCAGTCCCTTGATTTAATTATTAGTTTCATCTGTGGCCTGTTTTCCCAACCCTTGTTAATTAGTCTCACCTGCCCTGTGTTAGTCTTGTTACCCCTTAGTATTTATGTCCCTGCCTGAGTTCAGTCCCTTAGTGGTTCATTGTATGATGGGCATGGACATAAAGTACAGACTCTCAGATTTCATTTTAGGGTATCCAGATTCAAATTAGATGAAGGGTTCAGGAGTTTCAGCTCGTTAACATGTGCCACCCTCTTTTTAAAGGGGCCAAAAGTAATTGGACAATTCATTTGAAAGCTATTTCATGGACAGGTGTGGGCAATTCCTTTGGCCTTTCATTATCAATTAAGCGGATAAAAGGCCTGAAGTTGATTTGAGGTGTCTTGTTTGTATGTGGAAGACTGAGATGTGAACATACAACATGCGGTCAAAGGAACTCAGTATGCAGGTGAAACAGGCCATCCTTAGGCTACTAAAACAGAAAAAACAATTTGAGAAATTGCCACAACATTAGGAGTGGCAAAATGCACAGTTTGGTACATCCTGAGAAAGAAAGAGAAAGCAAGCAAGCATTGGCGAACTCAGCAACACAAAAAGGCCTGGACGTCCATGGACGACAACAGTGGTGGATGATTGCAGAATCATTTCCATGGTGAAGAGAAACCCCTTCGTAACAGCCAACCAAGTGAACAACATCTTCATTTGCCAGCCTTGAGGAAATAGACTATTCAGAGTTCATTGCAAAAATAAACCATGTATGGTACCTAGCTAAAATGATATTTCCATTTAAATAACTGAACACTATATCTCTCCATCCATTTATCATTAATTTGCCATCTGAAAGTCAAAAGTGTCTGCCAGATGTGAAAAGAAACTTTCAATCAGCGTGTTGTCTTTAACAAAAGGCATGAAAGGCCTGCTTTTCCAGAAGTTCAGATTTTCCATGAAATGACTGATATTTTGAGATGGCCACAACATTTGGACTCTGATCCTTGACCATTTCAAACAGCCACTGCAATCTGTAAATTAAACATGTCTGTTTGAATGAAAGTCTGCATTCTATGAATACAGCTGAACTTTTCAGAGGCACTGGACAACACCCTAGCAGAATGAACTGTGTGCATGGCTATATTAATCAAGTGGCAGGATTCAACAGCCTATTCAAAGCTCTCCCTCAGCCGGAGTGACCCCCAAATTGGGGGACGGGGCGACATCGTGGCGCTTTTGTTAATGCTGTCTAATTAGAATCTAAAGCCGGTGTAGAAATGACAGCACTGCCATTACATTGGCTTTGTATAATGACAGAGTAAAGCATAATTGACTTAATAATGCATGCATAACCATGTGCTCAGGAAAAGGGGGGGGGGGAGGTTACATAACAGGGCCTTTTGTAAGAAAACTAAGAAGCCTAGTACTGTCTTGCTTTTCTTATGGCAAGGAATATATTACGATTTCCCTCATCTGCAGTCAGCTATTCAAAATTAAGGCTGATTAATATTTAACCACTATAATGGGCAACTTCAATGTTATGCTTGCAAGTAGATATGATGCCGTACTGTATTTACCCTTACAGGCAGCCGTCCAGTCCTTTCTCACAAATGGTGCCGGATAAAGGGCTTTTTTGCCCTTACACAGAATGAGCTTAGTTTATAACCAACGTTAAGCACAAGCATTCTTAAATAAATGAGTATTTGTTTGAATTTACAGTTGCTGTATGTCACCCTCCTCTGAAACGTACAGGGCATGAATGTTAATTAGCCCGTCTACAGGAGGCCACTTAGCACCTGCTAAACATGCTGCGGTGACTAATTTTTTTTTATTCTAAAAAAAAATCTACAGATGGCAAAGAACATGAAAAACCATTAACCCGACTGCAAACTCCCCTAAACACCCCCATGACCTACAGCACGGATACGCGTGCTTCATTTAAGGAACAGTGGTGAGCAAACAATTAGCATTTTGGGAGCGCGAAGATAGAGTGCCAGGTCTCACTTGTTGTGGACTGAAACGGTCCGTTTTCAGTCCCCGTGTTTTATTACTTTCAGACTGCGGCTTATTAATGTGTCATTTACATAATTACGAGGAACGGGGGCAGCGCGTGCAGCAGAATGATTTACCGTCAGGTGATCCCGAGAAACAGGATGATCCTGTCACAGCCCGACCGTTCTGCTTCACGGGACAGCGACTGGCCGCGCATGCTCTATGCGCTCGGAGCCGCGCGCTGACCGCTGCTGTCCCCTCCCTGCATGACCATCTAGCACAATGCAGTAAAGATGCCATAAGCAATGCAAGCTGTTTTTTTCTGTCATTTTTTCTTCCGCTATGTGATTTAGTGCTAAAACGGTAGATAAACATCTGCACGCAGCTTATGTACCCAGAATACACTGTTGGAATCGTTTTCTCTTTTTTTCCATGACAGAAAAATGTGTACTGGGAATTCCTAGACATAACTCTTCCAGAACAAGTTAACCAAGACAGTTTGCTGGAATATAAAATGCTGCCAGGAAATAGGATGTTTAAATTCTAAGATCATTTTAATCTAATTTATTGAACACAAGACCTTCCAGAAATAAACATCATTATAATATTTATCTTCAAAACAAATCTACCCAATAGCAGTAGATAAAAGACTAATAGCAATACATATACAGTTTGATTAACTTCATCTGAAGTACTGTGGCTTTTTTTGCCGTCCATATTTCTGCACTGCTGTGGATAGAATGGAAAAACTTGGATCTAGAATGAAAGGTCTAGTCATTTATCAGTAGGCTGGGAAAAATAATTCATAACAGAATAATATAGCAATGAAATTATTTTTTAAATAGTTGCTGTTATGATCGGTGGCCAAATTTTCGTTTACTTTGTCTGTTTATAATACCTGGCCCTTATGTATTACTGTATTTTCATAGACTGATGTCACAGGGCCATGGATATCCTGGCAAATACAGTGGGCCCAGCACTGTACGGGGGCCCTGAAAATGTACCATCAGGGGTCTCTGGCTCGGCAAAATCTCTCCCCCCCCCCCGAACTTCATCAGATCCCATCTATTATGGGGGACCTGTGTTTCTTTAGGAGGCCCAAGGTGACTGTTTGTCATGAGGAGCCCTAGAATTTCTACCTATGCCCCTGAGAATGAAGAAGTGCTTCTTTATATAAATGACATCTTTCTTTTTCATCCATCCATCCATCCATCCATCCATCCACCCATCTATGTATTCCATCTAATCTATCTATCCATCCGTAGATCTAAGGTTAAAAAGTTCATCCTGTCTAGGGTGTTCCTCAGCCTTGTGGCTGTCTTGCCTTGTGGATAATAAACATTTAATAGATGGTTGGCAGATTGCAAAGTTTAGGTTTATTCTCATTCTTAAGGTTAACTCGCATTTTAATATTATAATGCAGTGCTGTAATTCTCAAAGCAAAGTTCAACGTGTTCAAAGTGAGTGTGTGCTTCAGTGGCCCATGTAATTAGCCTCCAGCACATACAGTGTCAGCAGTCAGCTGATATCTGACAGCTGAGGCCAAAACCCTACCAGACCTCAGATACCACCTACTGCTAATGTTTTAACCGTCAATGCCACGTCTAGCTCAAAGAATCCAAAGAGTCAGTAGTAAATCAACTATGGCAGCACTTTTAAATGTCATTTAAAGAAAATTGGAAAAGCCCAACTTTTGCTGATATTACGAGCCAGTCCAGACAATGACAGATAGAGAAGGTTTAAAGGGTTTTTCTACCTGACAAATTCTATAGATCTTTATCAAACATGAAGATCATTACTGATTCTGCACTCTCTGATAAGAGCTCAGTCTCAGGCATTAACCTTGTGTGCTAGAATAAGAACAGCCTCTTAGGGCACTAACTTTCAAAGTTGTTGGACAAGTGATTGCAAAACACTTTCATGCTAGGCGTTCAAAATGAACGCAAACAGAAAAACAGTTCCTCCTTGTGATTGTGATAATGATCTTGGCACTTGCCACGTACAGTGTCAAATATACATAAATCAGGAATAGAAAAAAGAATGTTAATGGGTTTTAACACGAAACATTTGTACAAGCCAAGCATTTAAACAGGAGCCCTGCAATGGGTTACAAGCTGCATCGCTGTTATTTCTACTCCTGAGATTGTAAACAACATGGAATTTCAGCATGAACTGAAGTATAAATCTCAGGGAAGGATTTCGACGTTTCAGGAACATCCAAAAATATTGTTTTATATGGTCATTTACAAAGGGATGGTTGATAATTCCAAGTCATAAGTCAAAGTAAATCACTACCTGCCAAGAGTGTTTTATGGACTGGCTCAACTGGCCTGCCATCTCCAGAGAATAAAAGCCACCCAGATCCTCGATGACCAGTTGTACCAAGATAGGAAAAAAAATCTACAGAAATCAATAGTAGACAGTTTTCTTTGTGGGCACATTTTATGTCATGTTCTCATGGGAGCTGTTGCTGGATAGGAGACCTGAAGAATAAAACTCTCTCTATACAGTATGGTTCTCTTAAAAATACATATTTGTTGACGTTTTTTCCTAAATGTAAATAATTCAGACTTCCTCATTTTGGGCAAAAAAATACACTCAGCATTTGGCAAAGTACACTTTTAATCCGACCTTCCTCTTTAATGTCAAGCCAATGTCTTACATTCTCTCAAAGACTTGCTTAGTACTTTATTGACAATCTGTCACATTCATTGGTGCATATTTGTGATGTGTGTAAGAAGATGCCAAGCCCATAAGGTCTGTCAATATCTAAGTCCCTGTATTAAAACACTTGGAGACCTATACCAAAAGATTGCAGTTGCCCACCAACCATGTAATGTGTTGCTCACATCTAAATGCATCTTTATGGTTCCAATTTCAGCACTGCTGAGCTCAGTGCTGGCAAACATTAACTCTGTCTAAATCTTGTAATAAACTTACTTTAAATTGGGCATGAAATCCAGTGGCAGGACTCTCAACGAGTCCCAGGGTGAATGTGCCAGAACTCAAGGCATGTGTCAGATCCAAATCAATATATGAGTCTTCACCCACTTGCTTTCAGAGTCCGTAAATTAGATGCATTGTCTTGTCAACCAATATTTAGATTAAATTTGCATCCTCCCACAAAGGCAGCAGGAAGAATACCAATATTGCTTAATCACGTTATAAAAACAAGACAAAAAAACACAGTGAAGGGTAAGGTTCTCAGATTTATGGTCAAAGCACATTCCACTAGCCCCTCTTCTATGAATTTGTATTGCCATCACCTAGTATTTAGATAAATTGTTGTCCCACACAGCTTGGGACGCATTGCAGTAGCGTTCACAACAAAACCATACTTGTCATAGCAAATACACAAACATATGACATCTAGTCATCTACAGCTCTGGAAAAATTAGGAATTGCAAAATTCAGTTTCACTCATTTCTCATTTTATGTGTATGTGAGTGTGTAAAATACAGTTTTTTTGCAAACTCTAGCTTGGCTTTTAACCAGGATTAAACCGAGATATAAAAATTGAGTTTTTAACAAAATATAGAGTGGTCTCTTAATTTTTTCCAGAGCTGTATATCACTGTGTTAAATCTAGCAAAGTAAATTTCAGCAATATCTGGTAGAATTCATAACTCATGGTAGGAATCTATTCAAGTCCTCCCTGACCTTGTTCAATTGGCCTATGCCCCCCTTTTATCGTCAAATACTTTGTATTTCGCCTCACCTTAGATTACCTTGGAGCAAAGAGTTCAATAAGGAGTTTGTGCTTATATTATGATTCACAAGTATTGCAGCCAGGCACTTAAGTACATGTTTGTACTACCTTATGTATCTTCTTCGAATGAACAATACTTTTCATTCATAAAAAATAACCTAATGAGGTTGTTTCAGTGTGTACAGACATGCTGAATCTTTACTAGGTGCCACATGTCATACAATTGCATCTCTTGAGACCAACATTGTCCTTTCCAGACTAGCTGTGGTACGTGGTCTTCTGTAGTGGCGCGACCTAGTGTAAGGTCTAGGCACTTCTGACCCAAATGGCTCCAAGTTTAATACTCAGCATGGCACTCTAACAAATGAACAAGCATATGAAGGCATACCAAAATACACTACAGGTTAGACTTGACAGGAAACATAGATTTGCTGATGTTCCCCAGACTTCTGAATGCGTTAGGTCATAGCTCCTGAATTTGCACAATGTTCAGAAAGCTTTGACGATGTATTCTGTCAGGTTTCGGTGATGTGAAGCAGAACTGCAGGTCCTGGTATTAGACTTTAGCAAATTTGGTCTTGTTCTTTGATCATCTGAGAATCAAATGCTACCAATAAATCTGACCCAAAGACAGATTAAGAATGACAACCTAGTTCTACCGAGTTCAGATGCAGTGAATAAATACTGTAAAACAAAAAAATACTGTCCTTTCCACATTGACTGCACATAATGCCAGACCTTGGGAATCAAAGAAGCATTTCATTAAAACAAACAACAACAAAGATGAGTGCTGGCACGGATGTCTGAAGTGGACCTTTGGGCCAATGACACACTGCATTTGGGCCAGTCCTGTGGTTCTGTTGTGCATTACTACTATTTGTCTGGAACTTGCTTGCTATCAGGGAATAAGGTGACACTGGTTTTTATAGTAAATGTTCCTTATATTTTGAAACAGTTCCATCAAGGTTGTCTTGGCACGAAGCAGGGAAGCAACACAGGAGCCGGGGAAATCGGGTGAACACGGGGTTTATTCTGAATAAACAAACCTAGGAGCATGAAATGATGTCAGTGACCGGACTGAGGAAACATACCCTGACACGCACTTTAAATACACTGCACTAATGAGACAACTAGGAACAGCTGATAACATGGGGATTCCACACGGGGTAGATGAGGCGGCGTGGCACACAAGTGGATCAGCACGATTGGGGCATGACAAAGGTAAGGGGGCCATAGGACATCCCAGTTTGGTATGCTGAATGACATCATCTCTTATCTTAGATGCAGTACAGAAAAGTTAAATTTCAGAACATTTTTATGCGATCAGCCAGTGATCATGCATTGAGAAGGGGCAACACAAGTGCTAAATAATAATCTATTAAACAATGACTTGATTGTAAAAAATAAAAGTCCACAACCCAGTTATTACTACTATAGTAACCATAGATTATTTTTCCCCTTTGAACTGGAGTCTTTCCCATGGTTGCTACTCATTGAGTTATTAGGAAGGCAAAATGAGTGTAGAAGGGCTTAGTCTGAGACAGGTGATCAAAAAATAGTTTGGTTGCAAAAAAGTGTCTATCCCTTGGTGACTTGAGAAGGTTTCCAACTTATTCTGTTTAAACTTGTTTTTATAGTCCTCTACTGGGCATGCAGATAAGTCATAGTTGAATTTCCTCACTGCAGTGTTGCAGGTCCCACAAGTAGAAGACAAATTAGCTGAAATGTGAGCATGCCTTTGCCACTTGTAAGGCCAAGAACAAATTTAAGCTAGAGGGTAGATCTGGAAAGCTGCGAAGTCCTTCAGTGGCTCAAAGTCCTTTCTTATATCCTACTGAGAATCTGCAGAAAGATTGGCTGTCCGTAAGTGATCCCCGAGCAGCCGGAGAAATCTTAAGCAAAGCTGGCAAGAAGAAAAAAACCCTACAAAATGTATATTTACAACTAAAGACTTGAAAATGTGTTTTATGCCAAATATGCTTCCAACAGTAGGCTGAATATCTGTCTATGAACTGAATTCTTTTAATGCACAGATTTAAAAACCTTTCTATTTCTGTAGGATTATTTCCTCAAATGTTGCATTTTTAGCATGCATATGTTTCATTTTGTAGTTTAATTTTTTATTAATCTTTTACAATAGGAAGAACTTAAATATTTTGGTAACGCTTTACTTAAGGCTGTGTTTTTAGTATTTCATAAACACATTTATAATACATTCATAAAGCATTTAAGCATGGTTATAAATATTTATAATATGCATAAGACATTATAGCCATGTTTATTATGCATTATGCATGCTTTATGAAGCTCTCATCTATAATACACTATGAATACCTGCATAATGCAGTACGAAGCATCCTTAATTCTTATACCGGCCATTATAATACATTAGAAAGGTATCTTCAGTGCATTATAGATGAGAGCTTCATAAAGCATTCATAATGCATAATACACATGGCTATGTGTTTTGCCTTTTCTAAATATCTACAGTCATGTTTATAATGCTTTATGAATGCATTATTTGTTATGAATGTGTTACTAAAAACATGGCCTTAAGTAAAGTGTTTTTTAAGCCACATTATATGATTATTATTAATTTTAGCTAATTAAAAGTATTAGAACCAAGCCATCATTATCTGCTTATAATGAATATTTTTTTTTTTTAACTTTTCGCAATAATCTCAAAATAAAAAAGGCTCAGATGCCATCCGTGTGGTCCAGGATAACACTAAATGTCTGGTTACCATTTTTAGCAAAATAAAATCCTGCTGGTATACTGGGAGTTCCCACATTATGCCTCAACCAGAAAATTGACTGACTAATCATTTATAATCCCTGTCAGCTTCTCTGGCCCCAAACTAAAAATATCACCTTCTAGCAGGCTACCTGAAGACATTATTTGTTGATTTGATGCAATTTGTATTTTAATTTTAACAAATTAGGCCTTATGGCTGCTGAGGCTATAAATGCAACCTTCAAGTCACAAATTCAATTTATATCACCATTTTTATGTCTAGTATTTAGACCTAATTGTAAATGCAGATATCAATAGCTATGAATAAGAGCCAGTAGCCTCTTAGTTGTTTTATGTTTTTGTCAATAGCCTTTCAGTGGACTGCAATGAACAAGGTATTTATATGAAATGCACCAATCACCGAATGCGTTCTCGATTTAGGAGATATTTCTGTACAGAATCCAAGTGACAAGGCAGACATACTTAATTAAACAGACACATCAATCATGCACTTTCTGATCCATCAGAGCATTAAGCTCATATAATGAAGCCTGTCTGCTTTTCAGGCTACCTTTATGTAATAGCAGTACTAGGTAAACACTGTGTCTGATGAGGCCAGAGAGAATGGAAGCGCCATTTTTCCCAAAGCAGTAAATCAGATATATTGCAAAAACTTGACAGCTCATTATTATGTAGTGATTACTCTAGAAAATCAGACCCTGCAGACAACACACACACACACAAAAACTCCCTACAGATTGCTTCTTCGTTAAGGCGAAATGTGATTAAATTTAATCCCTTGTAGAAATACTCCACCGCCTTGATTTGTAGGAGAGACAAATGGACGAGGGAAGGAAAAACTTGACGTGTCTTTTCTCGGTGGTCAAGGTTAGCTAGATGAGTGTATGGGTAGGCTATCAAAAGTGACAACAAAGACTGACCACGGCGATTAAACACACTCAGATGGGATGCTTTAAACTTTATTAATCATGATTTATTGGATAAATTATATATAAAAAAGAAGCTTGTGGCTTAAATGTGCTATATACATTTTGCAGATTAAAAATATATGGGCCAGTTAAAAACTAAAATAATAGCAAAAGATTTTTAAATAGTTAAGGAACTGGTGCTGAACGAAATAAGCACAAATCATTTATCGTTACGGAAATGTTTACATAATTGTCAACTCACTGTAATTCGCTGTTTATGAATAACATATACATTGTATACACCGTATACACTTATTTACAAAGCTTATTTACATATGTTTTTAAAATTTGTACATTTGTGTCTTGATTCTAAACAGAGGTTATTATTTAAAAATAGACAAACAAGAAAAGCATTGATGAAACCTTTATTTTCTCTGAGTAAGTTGAAATGCACCTGCTGATTTTTAGATTAGTGTTATTTTTCAAACGCTAATAAGCTTGCATATTTAAAGTGGGTATGCTTTCTTGTCATCTGTGTAATTTCTCAAATTACTCTTTCCTTTAATTAGGCAAATGAGCTAAAAACACTTGCCCCCCTCCCATGGTACAGTCATTTATTTCCTCATATTCCTCTGGAATTTAAAAAAAAAAAAAAACCCTCAGGTTTACTTTAACATAATCTCCAGATGATAGAGAAAACAAGATGCTGATGTTATGAGTATATTAAAGCATCATGTGGCAGAGCTCCGCAGGTAACAGGAGGACAAACTTCTCATTTCGCAGCTGGATGGAGCTGGTATTTTTGCATTCAGAGTCTTTCACTTGGAGGGTACAAAGGGAGTTGAAAATGACGGAAATCTTAGGAAGGGTGAGCAGAGGTTCTCATGCATAGCTTAATACCCGCAAGACAAAAACGGATAGCCTATCTGCTCCTGGCACGACTCGTGTCTCAGTGGAAAGACGTCTTGCAATAATACGTTTTGCTTTAGGCAAAAAAAAAAAAAATGGGGAGAGTGAGGCCACGACAGATGTACATGCCGGAAGACTCTATCTGTGACCTCCATCATAGAATCCTCCCCTTGTGCCTTGTGTTAAGGTGACATAATGTGTCCCTTCATTTCTGGAGTCCACCTCTAATGGGATTGGGGTTTTATATTAAGCCTCTGCACTGTCTATCCCCTGACATCCGAGAGTGATTGGAATTTAAGGAGTGACAAATTCCACCGTCTAATCCACGGATGTGATAGCTGGCGGTCGTCTCAGGGAAAAAAACCACGCGAGAGGCAATGCGTGGCCTGTAAAGTGACAGATAAGGTGACGCTCTCTATGTAGGCCGCCATTTACACACAGCAGATCGAGACAAGCTTTCGGGAGGAGAAGCCCCCACTGTTTAATTAGATTTAATAGGTGTTGACAACTTGCATTTATTTTTTTTTTTTCTAAATTCTGCCAAAAAAAAACCAAATCTTAATGAATGAATTTTCAGTGGGGGAAAAAAATAATAAATGAAACGGAGTAAGAGCTGTGTTATGGGAAAAAAGAAAAAAAAACACACACATATCTAAAAGACTGAAGGTTATACCCTTGGGTTATTTTGGCTGAATTGATTCAGGGCAAAACTATCCATATAAAGGGGCAACATTGTATGATCTGTAAATGTCACCAGATGAGAGTTTGCTGATATATAATAACAGTAAAAACAGTGATGATAATAGTGCTACAGTCTGTGCATTTGTCTTTTCAGCCAATATAATATGTCCGCAATTGTCATTGACAGAATTGATAGAGACAGACAAAAACCTACAAGGAGGCGATGCTCTGATCACCAGAGAAATATATTTGGGAGTTTGAGGAGCTTAAATGTATTAATTTGTGTAAATCCACAACAAATCTTTCACAAAGGTTCAATAGAAAGTTATTGCTTAATATATGAAGCTGCAATTATTTGCCATAGATACCACATAGCTAAAGCTTTCATACTTTATGGTTGTACTGGTTACTATCAATTTACCTTTCAACCACTTATTTAGTACTAGGTTGTGGTACTGTAGAAACAGGAGCACCTTGGACAGGATACCAGTTTGTCTCTGGGCAATTTACAGAATACATCTTATCTAACCAGAGCATCCAAAAACTCACACAACATGAGATTAATGTTATGGGGGGGGGGCAGATTCAACAGGCCGCCCCCCCCCCCCCCCCCCAAACCCAGGAGCCCAACCAGGTACAAA
>JAODKC010000009.1:17595215-17613793 GCA_026777985.1 Mormyrops attenuatus | reverse complement strand
AAAAAAACTCAATTGCTTAATTGGCTAATTATAGCGATCTCCCTTGCTGGTCAAGTATATCTTCCTTCTTTCAATTTGTATTTGTTAAGCATTATCAATGAGCCTTTGTCTTTATCAAAGTTATTTCTCCCTTTTCTGAAGTGCTCTACTGGAACTAAACTTAGAAACCCCAAGAAGCCACCGCATGCATCCAGAAGATGCGGCATTTTTGTCCTATATTTAACACTTGGGACGTGCGGAGTGGTAAGCGATGACTTAGCACTTAGCGGGAGAGAATGCGATTCGGAAGTCCTTCAGGGAGCCGCAAATAAGTCGCAATGAACTGGGCTGCATGTTCACAACCGACCTGTGAATGCACCCCTCCCCTTGACCCTTCTGCCTGGAGTCTGACCCAGCACCCTGGCCACACTCCACAGGATCTACCCCGGCATTCACCTGGATACAGCACATCTGCTCTGATTAATCGCTCTAATCTCTGGCTGAGTGCTTTTCATTAGTGTCTTTAGCTAGGTGAAAGCGCGAGGTATTCCTGCTACGTGCAGAACCTCTGCGAGATGAACCAAGGTGATTATGAGCAAAGAAAAAAAGAAAATGGTCAGGTGGTCCTGATTCTTTCACTTATGAATACAGTCATAAAATTACCCAGCTTTCCTGAAACAAAAATTACACAATTGTACCCATGCTTCATTAATTTAGCCCATACAGAACATATTACATACAGAAGTGTGTGTGTGTGTGTGTGTGTGTGTATAAATTGAGAGCAAAAGTGGTTCTGGGAATCATTTCTGCAGAGATTCCACAGTGTCATATCATTGACCTGGCATCAGCTGAAAGAGAACAGATCACCTCCCTTTCGCTCTCTGCCGTAGCATCCTATCTGCGGTAGGTCCATTACCTCTAAATGTCACACTACAGCAAGCATATATTCTTAAAATAAAAGTTAGGAGGCTTCTTGAACTTGCAACTCACATCTGCAATTTCCTGTTGATATTCAAACTCCCCCAGGTTTTGATCTAACTCCTTGCATATATAAACACAGACAGACAGACAGACAGACACACACACACACATACACGCATGCATGCACACACACACACACACACATACACACACATACACACACACACACACACACACATCTGGCTTCCTACTTCCTGCTCCTCTGGGGTACCCAGCCTTCCTGTCTCCACCTATTTCTGTTATCTCTACAGATGCTTGTAATGCACATTCAAAGAGCCCCACAGGTGATGTTTACAACTCAGCTGCAGCATGTGTACAATTACTTCATGCTATTTTGAGCAGGTGAAGACCAGAGGAAAGTAGGGCATAAAAGTATTGCCTGCACAAGACAAAGCAGAGCTGAGAACCACATAAAGGGCGAAAATCTTCAATCAGATCTACACAGTTGTTGCTGAGGATTTACGGGAAACAATATAAATGCACTTCTGACCAGTGCAAGTATGGCGCACAGAAGTGACGAAAAATTCATGTCACTGCTTGGAATAGTGTCGGCTGTTTCAGAGTTGAACTGCGTCGACAGTGCCATCTGCTGTTGAAAGTGATGCAAGTTCTTTAAGCAGCTTGCAAGCTCTTGTAAGCTGGCAGACATGCCCAGTTACCACTCGCCAATAGTTTCCCAAGGTGGTCCTTTAGGTGGGGGGAGGAATGACCATGATTCATGCATCGCCTAGAAGCAGAATTTAAGAGATGAGATGCAGCCACCCACCGCTGTAAGGAGACGGAGAAGTAAACTCGCAGACATGCATGTCATGCCCTTTTAAGGTAAACATCTTGCATAGCTTGGTCGATACGTCTCATTGATACACAGGAAAAGCTGTGGTTACCTGACCTCATTTTTTTTGTGTTCTTCGAAAATGCAACGATTTCGCATATAAGAATCCAAGGAAAAGATTTATGTTAAACTGGGGTCATGGTGAATGCTGATGGAAATCTTGATCAAAATGCTGAATGCTGAACAGACACGTTTTTTTATTTTTATTTATAAACATTAATATTTTTTATAATAATTTTTGTCTTGATGAAAATGTTTTACCACAAATAGAGGTGTCTTGCCATAGACACGTTTGTCTGGGTAAGAAAAGGTTGGCGATCCCTGATGTCAAACCTCGATTCAAACCTGGAAATGCCTCCAACAGATTAAAAATAAATAAACTAAAGGAAATACTGTCTACGAAAAACTGAATACTTCTAAGACAAAAAAAAATGCAATAAAAAGAAAATGCAGGGCGTCCTAGTGAACTTGAAACAATGGGAAAAAAAAATGACATGATGGATTTAGCCGGTTGTCTTTCATATAAATGTATCGATTTCTGTCCACAAACAGTAGAGAAATACAAATAAAGAAAATGAATGAAGTGTTTGTGAGCTGGCTGCCTGGCGGTTATACCTTTGCAGTCCTATAGCACTGATCGGGGTAGACAGCCCTGGAAATTGAATAATATTGATATCCTTTAAAATATGCCCAAGACGAGCATCAAGGATCCATAACTTCTAAAACTGTCTTGAGTACTTATCAATATATTGACCGATTCGGTGTCTCTCTTTCGGAAGCTACAGCAGCTGCACTGCTGAGCGGGTGTGGGAGTCGCAGGCTAAGAGCTGCTCAAATAAAAATGCTTTTTTCGGACATTAGTAAATGCACTCCCGGCCAAGATAAATGACAACCAGTGAGGGTTCAAGAGTAAAAGGTTAACCTTGGCACAGGTGCTTTGTAATACCAAAAAACACCACCTGCTAATTTTGACCATTCGCAGCAGGTAAAAATTACTACTACTAGGCCTGCCACTACTAGTAGTAGTAGTAGTAGTAGTGTTGTTTGACTAGACTGATCATCCTTTGACAATATTTTGAACAATGGACAGAAGTCCAGTAGACCATTTCCCTCTGTGGTAGACGGGTGACAGACACACTGCGATGCAGCGATAAGCAGAAATCTTCAAACATCACAGATCACAGCAACCTGGATGGAAACCAACGCAAATGAAGCTTAGCTGAAGGTTATCCAAAACTTTTAATTTTGCACCCATTATAGGACAAAACAAGTATTAAAACGCCTCAAACCTTTGTAAATGTCAATGATGTAGAATCACTTAATTTCAAGCTGACTATTGCGTTATCGTGCACTAAATTGTACATGATATTTTGATGATTAAGCAGCATCATTATCAAATAATGCCAGTATAATAAATCAATTCACGTAATTGTAATTTAAAATATACCTACCTTATATTTAAAAAGTGTTTGCATTTTAATGGCCCTTAATTCATACCATATACATCTAAATATCTGATGCATTAAAAATTACATTGAACAGCATGTCTTCATGCATCTTCCCATGCAATCGCAAAAGCTATCCATCTTAAAGAAATGTTCAAAGAGTCCGTGTGATGTTTCAAAGTTAAATCTGAAAAGGGAGACAGAAAAGATTAGGCAGGTAATCAGGCCAGAATAAGAAACACCTTAGAGCCGGACGCACCTCTTTGAAGTGAATAAATCCACTTTCTACACCTTGCACTCCTGTAGACAGCTGTTTCTAAGTGCTAGCTAAAAAGGCTTTGGTGCTTCAGGCTTTTCTGTGTTAAAGTTTAGTGGATCCGGTAACTACATGGACAAGTTGAAGTCTGTCATTCAAAAGAAGCAGAGCTTTCTCGCTTCTCAAGGATCACACTTTACCTGAGGGGCACAAATACTTAGTAATAGTCACTAAGTCAGTTACTCAGTTACTCCTGAAGTACAAATTATGAACCAATGTAGTTGCTGCTTGGGATGAAATATGCATCACGAGTTAACATAATTATTATATAATTATACATAATTATTTTCATGTAACAGTATGTGAGGGATAACAGATAATCTGCAGGAATAGACAGACAGACCCTGATGCCATGGGATAGTGTTATAAAAACCATGAGTTTTATATTTTATTTATTGTACATATTTATTTTTACAAATATGTGTTAATGTATTTTCACATTGCATAACCCAACCATTCGTGACTTCATATACTCTAAATTTAATCTTGAGGAAAGACTAATATTCAATGAATTAGATTTTCAGTATCTCTTGAAAAGACTGCACCAACTTCCCCTATCAACCCACGATTCTTTGGTTGCAAGCATTTTTCTCAGTCGTTTAAATATAGTCCTCAACACTGAATCCTTTCAAGATTGTGACACAGTAAAGAAATACCTCTAGGGCTGAATTTTGCAATAAAAGTGAGCGGGCAAACAGGGGCGACCTATAGAAATGACATTAGCTGACCCTGGTTTTGTTCAGAAAATGAATGATTTCTCACATATAGATTTTAAGGAGACGCAGCTTGAGAGGTGCACAAAAACTGTGAACTATATAATTCACCTTGCATCCCACTACATGTTAAGAAAATAAGAACGTCTTTTGGTGGGGGGTATTTTGTAGTCCCCCACCAATGATTATAGTGGAGGAAGCAGTTTCCAGGTCAACTACTAGTTTTTTGCACTGTTTTATAAACTCACCACACAGTGGGAACATCATCTGAGTTGTCTTTGTGCCAGTACGGCATTACATCTAGCTTTTTCTCACTGGCCCATCACCCTTCAATCCATCTGTTAGTGCTGGCTGCCCCCTGTTTTGTGAATACCTCACGTGTTTCCACGAATAGGTTCTCTAGGGCAATACTTGTAAATTGAGTCTTTATACAAGTATCAGTCTACCTTGAGAGAAGGGGCTACACAAGTCACTTAGTGGTGTCTGCATGTGGGTTAGTGGTGCAGGAAACAGGTTGGGCAGGTGCATTGAATCCCCCTATTGTATGGCAGACGTCTAGGTTTTTTTTTTTTTTAGAAATTGTGGCCACTTTTGCTCAAACATGGTCCTTGAGGGCCCTGCCTGGAATGCTAAAAGTGAAAAGTATAAATGCCTAAAATGTCAGAAGAATAGAGTCAATGCTCCTTGGAATAGTGTCTAATACTGTCTGTATCTCTACAGAGGGACGTGACTCCATTCGTCCTTTGTTATTTTGTCGATTGTGGTAGAAAATCTGGAAGATTCCATTCTTACTGACATTAAATGCTATTCACTATAGAATGAATCACACAACGGACGTTAATTATCTTACTCTCTAAGGGGTTGAGTGGCAGTGACACTAAATATCGACCATATCCCAGAGCTACAGAAAAACCAGAAGCTCTCATGACAGGAAGGAAACCTGTATGTTTCTTCTGGTTAGCACCCCACGTGTTGAGGGCAGGATGTAAGGTGATTCATTTGATGATCTGGCTTTGTCTACCACTAAGGAGACCATATGTATGTCTATAGCAGCTGTTCACTTTTTAGAACGACCTGCCTTTTAGCTGATTTGTTATACTCGTACACCAAAGTTAAGAGGTATATAAGAGGTATATGCATTCATCCACGTGAGCGGCTGGTTGATGGTGCCTTTCCCTCATATTTCTATCCCAGCATACAGTATCTTAATCCTCTGCTCCTTGTGAAATCAGCACCACTCATTCATTCCAGCGTTTCCCTTTTTCTGGAAGGATTTCGGACTTTGACATTAAATTTATCAAGATTAGACTGCCCAGAAGGATGGCTGAAATTTTAATAAGAATGTTGTGAGGTGGGGCATTGTTCACGCTGTTCACAAGAACAGTCACGATCACTGTTACTTGAATATTATTTGATACTGTTGCTTGTGAAGAAATACTTCTCTGGCCTTGGCCTTTAACCGCTTTAGTACGCAAAAGTGTTGCGACAGGATGGGCTGACACTGCACACGTCACGTTTGGGTGAACAGAAGGGGGTTTATTATGGAACCAAAAAAAATAGATAGAAACAGAAACCAAAGGATGACAAGGAGTCAAAACAGGAGGTTGGGAGGAGAACTGAGGAGGGACAAGGATTAACTGAATATGGGGAGTACCTCAAGTAAGACAATAAGAGGAACACTAAATAACAAAAAATGGGAACAGATACGCAGCGTCAACACTATCATTGACAGTACTAACAACTACAATGACTGAACTAGAGAAGATCACACAGGGAGGCACTTGCATACAGTAATAAGGAGGACCAGATGAGGGACAAGTGTGAGTAATTAGGAGCCAGAGAGGAGGAAACAGGATGGCGAGCAGAGACCTCTGCTGGCCAAACAGGAACATGGCATGATAGACAGAGATAGACTGTGACAAAAAGCAAGAATGTACAAGGTATGGAGTGAGCATTATTTTGGGTAACCGGCTAAAATTGACAGCAGCAGCACAGCTGCAATATTTATTTGAGGTTCGGGGTGAGGGAAAAAATAGCTGTAATGAAGTTCATAAGGAACTATCAGTCATTGAGATTTTGCGTTTGATCTTCCCGCTTTCTCCTGCTCTTTCCTGAGCTCCTCTCATCCTACTTCCCCAAAGCCCTAACTCATTAATTAATGTTTAATAAATGTTTATTTTGCATGCCCACTAATGTTATTTATGGAATTTTTGTAAATGTTTTTTGTAAATCAAGACAAATTGATTAAGTGCTAACTATGGACAGAAGATGGAAGCCAGAATTATTATGACATTCCTTGCAGAAGTTTGTCAGATAGAATGTTGTTAATCCTTTAAGACGCCATTAATAAACCACCTAATTTTAAATTACAAAAAAAGGCTTCTCTGGCTGATATGCTGCACTCCTTTTTTAAAATCTAACCATACACACATATTGGATGAGCGAGATTAACTTCTGAAGTTCATTTCTTAGAAAAAAGAAGGATTTTTAAGATAATGGGATCTCTATCACCTTACATGATGAGTCCACTATGTGACAAAGAAAGACTTAAGTGTTACAATACACACATTCCAAGATGATTACCACATTGTGTTGTGTGGAATATGATTGTTAGGGAGATATTTTGTTGCCCTCTAAACTCACCTTTATAAAAGCTATTCATTTGATTTCAGCTAAACATTGTAACAATTTGACATTGTATTCTTAGCAACCTGATATGATATGAAATAAAAAGGAATGAATCCAACATTAAAAAAAAAAAAATGATAAAGCTTCAAATGGCATACACATAACATGCAATTAATTCCTTATTGAGTTTATCCAGTAAATGAGTTATAGATAGCTATGAGCTTATAAGTAGTTCACCGATTTCAGCGTGGAAGGTGTGACCTTGAGAAGATTATTGAAACATCGCAAGTCCATCATTCAGACAATGAAAAACAACAGGCAGTCAGATGTTCCATCGTCTGCTATTCCTCATGGTAATGGCCATGTTTATCATCTCGCTGAAACAGTTGATTTTCACATGCAGGGCTGTTTATAGTTTACTGAAAAATGACATGTTTATATAAATTCATTGATTTACTGATGACACCACATACCCCTTCAAAATGGTGGCATAAGTCATATTCTATGTATACCTTCTGGGACACTCCATGTGTCCTATGTATGCCCTAATGAGGCTCATGGTGTTTCTGGAAGCCCAGTGGTTATTTTATAAATAAATGTCCAAATTGTGATACTGAACCACTTAATCAAATCAAATCAAATAAAATAATAATGATAATAATAAGAAGAAGAATGGTAAATTGCTACAACAATAATAATGATGATGATGATAATAATAATAATAATAATAATAATGGAAATTCACTTTTATGTACATGTATGACAGGCATGGATGGCAGTTTCCCTTGAGAGTCTAAAGCAGTACTCCAAGTCGGTTGCCAAACATGCGGTTGCCAAACATGCTTCAAAATTCACTTTCCTCAGCCAGTGCTGTGCACTAGACGTGCCAGTCATCAGCCAGACCTGTGGGAGTCATCATCATCAGCTTCTGACTCCTGACACTGCAGGAATGGGGGATTTCACTGACACCCGTGTGTTATTAACCGAGTTAAAGGAGACAAGCAGGCTAATCCTCGTGGGACGAGAGCTCCACATTCATATGACAGTAATGCCTTAGTCTCCAGTATGGGTTCTGTAATCACCTTCAGCTCGATGACATGACTATCACTATATTCAAGTTAATTACAATGGCACGACATATTTTAATAATATAAGCATGAGACATAAAATGTGAAGCATTTACTATATATATATATATATATATATATATATAATATGTTCATCCATATCCAGTACTGAATCAAACCCAGAAACCTGGATGTTCAACTCGCACTGCAACCCCTTAACCATAATTCGTATACTCTATTATAATAAACGCATTTGCAGTATCAACATTTGCTGACAACTTTCCTCAGTTCCTTCAAGAAGGGTTATTCGGTTAATTTTATGCAAGATAGACACTGCATATTGGTTTTGTCTCTGTGAAATGACTTCAAAGCAATTGACCAGCATTTACACAAATGCGAATGAAAAGATTAAAAGCCAAAAAGCCTGTCATTGCTATAAAGCTCCTATTAGCTTGTCCCTTTAGTTCCAATGGATGCATTTTAAATCAACATATTGTGAGAGCTCTCCTAAAATGGAGTTCAGATCTAATGGTCTTCTGATATTCAGTAATTTCTTATTATAATTGCTATTTTTTTTTTCTCCAAAGACCCTGAAAAGAGAAAAAAAAAAATCAAATTTTGAGGTTTGGTTGAATAACCTCTTTAATGGTCACCCTCGAGCATTCCTTAATTTCTTCCACGTCTGCTAAGATTTGGGGGGGGGGGGGTTAAAAGCGTAATGTCCCGTTAAAAGGCACACCATGTTTGGGTTTCTTTTTTTCGCCATAAATGTCTTTCTTCTTGTGCGTGTGGCTCCCTCGGTTTTATTGAGATGTATTTAAGTCCGAAGGTGTATGTGTGCTGAACATTTCTTAGGTCTATCTCTTAGGAATCGGCATGATTTAGAGTTCCAGATATGGTTTCATCAAGATAGAGTGCGCTGATGCATGCAATACACTTCGGATGTCTTTGTCCTCTCTTTGTGCCATGTGCATTACCGCCAGGTTTCGTTTTTCCCTTCCTGTGCTTGATACATGCAGTTCCTCCCAGGCGATCCGTTCGATCTGTCTGTGAAAGCCCCTACTGAGGGTGCACTGCCCACCTACCGCACGTAATTAAGTGAAGACACAGACCTCTGTAAGCAGAGGCGCGGGTTCCTACCGGAGGTAGAGAGCACTCAGCAGACAAGTGATACTCTCCACTGGTTTGTATTGAAATCAGTTGAGGCAGAGAGAAGCACCATCCAAATACTGCAGAAAGACAAACATTTAGGCCCTAATGCAGTACACTCTGTTTCTGCATTGCACTCTGAAATTTAATTAGACATAACCATTAACACCTTGTAGCTTCACTGAAGACATTTTTGCGGCATGTTCTCAAACGGTAGCAATTGAACAATGATTGCGTTATTCCTTATGAACAGACGTTAGTCTTATTTGGGACAGAACCCCCCTCCCTCCGATTCTACATTTAAAGGGGTGCCGCTGAAATGCGCTGCCATGTCGTACAAGTGCTCTCGTCGGCGTAAGTGGATTTCTGGTTAACATCGGAACCGGGGGTAATGAAGCACTGAAGCAGCAGATGTAGCCCCTTATTAAACACACTCTATGTTGTAGCACGGCTCTCGTAATTCGCTTCGAGTTCACTCTGGCTACAGTAAGCAACCTTTTTAAAGTGTGGTAGGGTTTGAAACCTCTGCATGGGACTGAACTTATGCACCGAGAAACTTCTCGTCAGTATCCAAGGTGCAAGGAGGCTACCGGGAGGATGAGGTAGGGAGGAAGACATCTGGTGAAATGTGGTACAGCTGGGTATCGCAGCACAGGCCATGGTGTACACCAGCAGAGGCCTCGTAAAGGCAGCCCATAAACACTGTTTATTACCTCAGGAGCTATAGTAACCATATTTTTACTGTGATGGGTCTATTCACACAAAAACCTTTGTGCATCTTGCTTTGAAACGGTCAGTCATGTTCGATAAAATGGTGTGTTGATATCATTCTGTTACATCAGCTGGTAAAATGGAAAGAAATGTGACGGGTTTATGAAACCTGGATACATGTGCGACTTGAGTATCTCTAAGAAACTGGCAAGCCTGAGACAGTGACCCACATATGCTCCTTCAGTGGTAAACAGAATGGGGTTCTGGCGGTATTTGATCGACACATTTATGGGCACAGCAGACTGGAGTGAACTCATCATCCATTTACATGAATCAACCCCTCATACAAAGAGTATGGCAGCATGCAGTAGAGCTGTTCACCGTCACTTAAACACACCGTTATGTAAGGGCCCTCAGGCTTGAGGGCTCCCTGTTGACCACAAATAGTAAGTTTTTTAATGGAGCCTCTGAAACCCACCCCTGGTAGTGCCCACCTAATGTGGAAGTCAGTATACTCCATATACTAACAATAATACAATGGAAATATATAAAATCCCATAGTTATTAATGCTATTATATTTTGAAATTGTCCTTGTGAATATGTGTAAAGTTTTTGCATGTAAAGTTTTTAATAAAATCTATACTTATTACCCTCCTTTGTGCTGTAAGATTTATAGTCGAAGGTGTTGTTTTTATTATAAACACTAGATGTCAGTATAAGAACTGCGATTTTGTTGAACATCCTGGTATTAAATCTTAAATGGCACCCAAATCTGGAATATAGATTATGCTGTAAAGCCGGACAGCCTTAGTACGAAGCACAATAAATTCATTTATTTGAAGGGGGGTGGGGGAATGGTCTGTATATCAAAGAGCTAATATTGCAGCGTAAATAGTATATTTAATTTCAAAAAGAGCTTACTATCAAAGCATTTATATTCAACTAGCCTGTAAAATTGAGTTAGAAGTCTACCATCTGTTGAAAGGATAAATTCTGACACTTCAGCTTTACCATAACACCAGAAGTTGTGAAGTTGTTTAAACAAAGCGCTAATTAATTTTTAGTCGGATTTTGTAAGCGCTTCGTTATGGTATTGTCTGAAAAATGCATGATAATACACAGTGCTGATGACTAGCACATACCACAGGAAAGGGGCTGCCCAGGCCCTAATGCAGGGGATCTCAATCAGTGGCTAGAGTTCATGGGGTCCATGAAATACGGTGGAGAAAACACTGTCCCACTAACATGAATGAAATTTTACCTAACTGAAATTTAGCTTTTCCTTCAGTTATGAATGGAGGCAACTGACCACAGCAGTGTAAGCAATACTAAAAATAAAGAAATAAATAAACAAAGAAACAGATACTGTAGATAGATCGATGGATGAATGAATGAACAAATAAATAGACAAATAAATGAATTAGAAAAAAACAATTACACAATTACAATTGTGACAGATATATCTTGAAAAATGCAATTATTAGGCAATTTTGGACCTAGTAATCATTGTATTGTCTTCTTGTTCAATGTATTAATAGAGAAGCACACTGTATGGAATAAAAAATAATAATCTTGATAACTGTATTTCCATAGGTTTCTTTGTAATCCTTTGTATTTTTGGCTTTGACCGATTACGTTGACGCTCAGTGGCGTGGCCCTTTATGCCTGTGATCGGAAGGTCGTTGGATCAGGCCCAGCCTTGGCAGAATAGTCGCATGTCTGTGGGTCCTTGAGCAAGGTCCTTAACCACCAGCTTCCTGGGCACCGCAAGGTGACTGCTCCTTTCCTGTGCCCCCCCCACCAAGCTACCCGTATGGAGCAAAAAAGACGATTTTCCCACTGAGGTTAATAAACTACCACCATTCTATAATGTGCCCTGTTTTGGTTTAAGGGTTTTCACACAACCTTAGTGTTACTGGCACAGGACATCCAAAAATATTCCGGATATCGATTTTTTTTTTCCACTGATATAAAAAGATGAAGTCACAGGCCCAGTGGTAAAAGGTGAGCTACTGAGGCCTTATAGCTGAGGTTTGAAAGCATTGGTGCAAAATGTTAATATTGGTCACAGTGGGCTAGAGGGCGACAGAGAGCTTCATCACACTATTAGTCGGTGGAGCTGGGTGAGGAGTCTGGAGTCCCCCCACCTACCAGAGGATGTACCAGACACAGTGGATCATTCACGTCTGAGCAGAACACCAGGCCAGGATCAGGGGAGGCTAAACCAAGCAGCGAGCTCCGTCTTCATCCTGCCACTACTCTCCCAACACAGGATGACTTTCACACATCCAGTTAAACAAACAAAAAAAAAAAAAAACAAAACAAGCCATCCTGTCCATCTAAAAGCTCTCAGCCCACCACCTGCACACTCTGGGATTCACACTATGCATTTCGGCTGTGTCATGTATAGTTTCCTGTGGGGCTGTGGATCGTACTGTCATTATTATTATATTTCTTAAAGGTCAGTGAAGCTGACATCCCCAAATCAAAACATCATGTTGGTCGATCCATTAGAGTCAAGGCAGAAAAATCCATTAGGCCGGGAGATCTGGTGTGCTTGCTGCCCCACAGGGGCCTGTGCCGTTTTCCCTCAAGCACTGGGCCCCCAAGCTTTCAGCTATAAAGCTGCTAATGCTACCCGTGGCCCTGACCTGCTTTTTCACACCCCCCCCACCCCCCACCCCATGCATTATTTCAGGTGATTTTTTTTTTTTTTTGCTGATGGATAAGGCATGATCCAGGGCATCTGTCTACTTACTGGCCTCCACTACATGCTCTGTGCATATCTGGGCATTTTACATTCAGTTTAAAGTCTTGAGTGTACTTGCAATTAATAGCAATTAAGGTCACTAAAATTCATTTGATCGTGTTTTTATCTTGTTTTACTGTGTGCAATGTCCATAAAAATGTACCTTTCGCAGAAATTTATGTTGTGGAACACACTGGAAGTGCATCGCTACTTAAACCACAAATTTTGAATTAATATAACAGTGTAACATATTTACAGTGCTAATGTCTTCTAGCTTTGCTATTTTTTTATAACACTTTGTGCTGCATTCAGCCACAATGGTTGGTCACTGATACCCTGACTGGGTAAACTGTCCATCATAAGCATGCTGTGTCCACAGTCGTGTTTCAGAATAGCCAAGAGTATTTTACAGTATGATCCTGATATGCCCAATAGTTCTATTATCCTGGAAGCATATGCTTTCATAAGTAATAAAAATCAAAGCGTTAAACCTGACAAATACCTCCCTTGCTAACAGTAATAATTAACCGTTCAATCAACGTGACCAGATACATTGTTCTTATTTGATTACATTGTATTATTTGATTTCAATGGAACATGTAAAGTTATATACCCAATAAAAAGAAATATTCCAGAAATGAAGTAATTTAAGTAATGAAATGACTCACAATGATATTGCGAGGAGGCAACTCAAAAATCTGTTCACTATTGTTTTAATCTGATTGCTTCTTTGTTTTAGTTTTGTCTAATTTTAAGCATGGCTAGACAAACAAATGCCATCTCCCCAATCTCCGTTTGGAACATATCTTTGGCCGGAGTGAAGTTCATGACCATGACTTTGACTTAGCAGGTCGAAAAAAGGCTTGGGACCTCATTACCTGTAGAACATCAGGCGATTTGTCCCTGTCAAACACCCCTCTATACTCCTCTTCTACCAGCCCCACTCAGCTTTGGGAATGGCCGTCAGCATCTGTCACATTTACGAAATAACTTACATGTCATAATGCAAACCCAAAAACTCCACCTTTTTGATTTTAGCTTAATTCCCATAATGGATGAAGGGTGTTACTCTTGATTTCTGTCTAGCCCTATCATTACGTATTACATGGTGTTTATACTGTATGTACACTCTTTTTGCAGTATTCCTGCCTCTGATGTCGTTGTGCTGAATGCATTACATTGTACACTCTGAACAGAAATGTCTGATAAGTGAATAAAATGTAAATGTGGTTAATGACTTTAATTTACGGTCCTTTCTGAGCTTTCCGGCTTTCATACTCTTCCATTTACATAAAGCCCTGGATTTTTCCTTTCTTAATTTCATAAAAAGACTTGAAACAACCTCATAAGCCGAAAGGCATTTTGCCCATAAATGAAAACATTCTTGTACATTTAATGGTAACTAAATAAGCTTAGAAGTATCTTTTAATGACATGTAATATCTCAATCTGGTTCACCTTTATGGGAATACACAGCTCGCTCAAGAATTGTAATTAATTTATTGAAACGAAACGGTAAAACCAAGGTGAATGATTTCACATTTCTAATGAAAACTTTTGCGATAATAATGACACTGTCTAATTAAGGCCACATTAATTTTGCAAATACACATATGTTTGTTTATCACCAAATTAACATTTATTAAAATCAGTTCACCTGTTCCTATTTAGATACTGCCATTTTCTTCCATTACTAAGGTTCAGGGTTTCGATATTTAGAATAAAATTAATCATGGGCAATTGGGATTCCAACAATGTTGAAATCCTTATTAAGTTTAATCATAAAGTGACAGTCCAATAAGCACAGACATTCTGTTCTATCCCAAATGAGAATGTGTGGAATTGTGGGTAAAATGATCCTGAATTAAAACACTGATATTCAAGTGCCCAGTGAGTTGGATGGACGGACTAATTTTCTATTGTTAAGCCTTTTAATGGTGTTGAAATGTTTAATAGTCTGGAAACTTACATGCATATGTAAACATACATATATTATTTGTACAGAAGACAGAGGAATATAAATATTCACATTTCTTAAATTATTTATCTTTTATGTATTATAATCTACATTATCATGTTATAAATAATGCCAACGTGAAGGTCAAGTTTGTCACGCTTTACATCCAGTATTATAAGTATTACTATCAGTATTCTCACTGATTTTTCTCTGACTTCCTTTTACTCTTCGTCATACCCATTTTAAATGAGGAGCTGGGCTCACTGATTCATCGAGTAAACTGAACAGTGAGAACTCCAATGAGAAATTTCTGCAAGGACCCTGAAAAAAAAAATGCAATTCTGAAATACCTCCATCGTCAACATTGCCACAGGCATCCAGTCGCCCTCGATTTCTCTCATCCGTCATTGGACCCGTTAACCCGAAGTTTCACCAGGGTGAGACATCTACTGCTCTCACTCGAGCCTGAGATATCTGTCGACTTCTTCTGCTCCTGCCTGCTCTTTGACAGATGCATCTCTCATCATTTACACTTGAGTTTATGACAAAACAGGCCCGACTTAAACCTTTTAGTGCCTCAAGGCCATGGACAAAAAGAAGGAAAAAAAAAAAAACACACACACACACATACACTTACAAGGTTTAGACATCAACTAACATTTGCTCCACTATGTTTGAGCTTATGACCGATTTCTAGTGGAAGTGTCATACTGTACATAAGGAAGAAAAATTAGGTTTTACTCTACTAGACACTGAAAACCAGCTGCATTTCCCCTCCATTGCTATGCCATTCCCGTTATTTGACGATGCACATTCCAATGGTGTAGCCACAAGATAATTGGACTAGTGGAAACCTGAAGCGAAAGTAGTAAAAGTTAAAAAATCTCACCATGAAAATGCAGCCGCTGCAGAGCCACTGAAATAACACAGAAACTTTAGATCATTTTGTACAGGTACATAGTAAGATATTTCATTTCACCTTGTTTAGACCTTGTTCAGCATTGGTACATGACGTTTTTATAAAGGTTGTTTTCTCTGCAGGTTAGCGTTATATCATGCAACCAAACTTTTAAAATTCCTCCCAAATAGGAATTTTAAATGCTGGTGATGGAGAAGTTAAAGCTAACGGATTCTGGGAAATATACTTCTTTTCACTGATTTTATCGTCACTGTCACACGTACGCAAATCCAACACGATAGATTCTTTGCTTCTTTTCTGCTAACATAAAAGCTGCATTTAAACGTTATTTATAAAAGGATATATATCATAATTGGATTATGTCAGCACTGTAAAAGTAAAGCCAGTAACGTAAAACCTCATTTTATTACAAAGCTCTTGTGGGCACACATGTAATATGAAATGTGTCACATGTAGATAAGCTGACACATTGTAAAGAAAAACTAATAAATAAATAATGTCCACATTTCCACAATGTGGAACTTTATGTAAACGGTGTACATACCTGTATATGTACATTTACACAAAATTTTTTGATGTATATACATTTGCCGAAAAATAATATGTTACATTTTAACATAGTGGCATTGAGCCACACTTAGAAACCAAAAAGAAAATCGCAGTGAGATTTCACATTGACGTGATCTACCATCTAGCATGGGTGACAGATGCCATGTCTTACACTGATTTACCCTGTTCGATGGCCATGCTTGAGTGGCAGCTGCTATCAGCTCGTCCCTGAAGCCCCCAATAGCCCTGCCCAAAGTGACAATCCGGCTGTCCGCTTTGATGGAACCCTCTGTATTGTTTGCATCTCATTCTAGGCTGACAATGAGCCCTGCAAGCAGTTTGTCTTGTCAGGTACTGCTGAAAGTGGGTGGCCAGGACATTTGAAGAATGCTCTCATACGTCTCTACTCCAGACAGACTACTGTAACTCAGCCTCATGCTTCTGTTAAGATATAAGCAACATGGTACTACATATGCATTTTTTTCCATATAAATGGAATCAGATTGATTTTTATAACCGTGCATGGTCATACTGAATAAACAAACACATGAATAAAAAATAAATGGTTCACTATATCTGGTAAAATAGAATATGTGGCTTATCGTACAGTTTATCTTATTATCGGTACCGTATACCATTATTTATATGAGAGATCTCCAACTCCAAGTCTCCTGTCCTAGCTGGCTTCTGATGAGCCACAACTATTCCTGGTATTTACCTGAGAACAGGTCTGGCTCATCAGAAGCACTTCTTTACACAGCGTGTAGTTGGAGTATGGAATAGTCTTCCTGCTAGTGTAGCGCAAGCTAAAATCCTGGCCTCCTCTCGTTTGTAAATTTCTTATGTTCTTATGTAGGTAGGATGGAAAACCAACTGGACAGTAACTATCCAGAACCGGTGTTGGAGACCCCATTTATACCATCCACCATGACACCGTCTCCATCAAGGCCCGCTAGGAACCTAGAGGTAATTAGACAACCAGCTGTCCTTTGTTTTGCACATAACAGCACTCTCCAATCGCACACCTTCTCATCTCACATCCGTCCTTGTCGCTCTTCTCCAGCTCCCTATTGGCACTAACTTAAAGTCTTTGATGCTGACTTACAGGTCCATCATTGGACAGGCACCCATCTCTATCAAAAGGCACCTCAAGACCTACGTCCCATCTCACCCCCTTCGGTTAGCAAACCAAGGTCATTTGGAGCTGCCTTCACCACATGAGAAGTGTCACTCCACATGGTTCTCTTCTGTGGTTCCCCGGTGGTGGAATGAGCTGCTGAACCATGTCCAGTCCACCTTAAAGAAATGTTTCAAGACACATCTGTTCCATGAGTTCCTGTTCTTGCCTGATGCCCCTTTATGTTCTTTGAATGCTCTTAAGTTGCACTTACCAGCTCATGAATTTAGGTTGCTATTAGGTTCTTACTTTCTTAATAGTTACATTTGTAGTTGTGTAGGAGTTGAGTAGCTTCTGCTGCAAAACTGCTTACATGTGTACTCGAGCATTCACTGGAACTTCAGCCGAGCTGCACTTACACCTACTGGAGCCCGTGGCAGCATTAATGTTTGCAGTGTGGTCTGTGCTGCACTTGTACGTCACTTTGGATCTGTTACATCTTGTAGCATCTGTTACATGTAAATTTAAGTATACAGCAGCAGTAAAAAGCCTGGACATACCTACCCATACAAAGAGTTTTTCTGTACCATTCTCTATATTTTAGAATACTTATAAAGACAACAAAACTATAAAATAACACACACTATACACAAAAGTATTGGGACACCTGGCCATTACACCTACAGGAAGTTTTTATGACATCCCATTCTAAAGCCATAGATATCAATAGGGAGTCGATCCCCCTTTGCAGCTATAACAGCTGCCACTCTTCTGGGAAGGATTTCTACAAGATTTTGGAGTGTGTCTGACGTGAAGGCCTGGCTCACAATCTCATCCCAAAGATGTTTGATGGGGGTGAGGTCAGGGCTCTGTGCGGGCCAGTCAAGTTCTTCCATGCCAAACTCACCCAACCATGTCTTTATGGACCTTGGGACAAAGTCATTCTGGAACAGCAAAGGGCCTTCCCCAAACTGTTCCCACAAAGATAGAAGTATCGATTTGTCATAAATGTCTTGATATGCATGGTATGCGGAGTAGTGGCAGCTGTTACACCCGACTCCAGATTGATGCCTGTGTGTTTGCACTGAGTGAGTGTGTGTGATGACCAAGTGTTCTACTAGTTTTGTCCATATAGTGTATATGGAATTATGCACTGGTCAAAAAAGTAATTACGGTTTTTTCCAATTATTTTCACACTTGTCTCAATACCATGTCCACTTTTTCACAACACTTCACACAGTGGGCTGCACCAATACACACCTGAGCACACCGCTTAACCTTTGGTGCAAAACGCCCTACAACCACCAAAACGTTTCACAATTCGCCCAAAAGTGACTCATGCTGCCATAACAATGACAAACGCTGTCAGCCGACAACACTACTGGGGCGCTCAGTGTTCAATGGGCTAAAAAACACTAACAACTTTCAGCATTGCAAATTGCATATATAAAGTGTGGCTGTATCCT
>JAODKC010000009.1:17517200-17578899 GCA_026777985.1 Mormyrops attenuatus | reverse complement strand
ATTATTATTATTATTATTATTATTATTATTATTATTATTATGTTACTCATATCCTTAGCCCGACATCCACATATCATCATGTGTTGTTTTAGTAAGTTTACATGTGTTTAAAGTATGTGGGAGGGGTATTTTAAGGCTTAACCATAAAAAAATGTTTATATATATATATGGTCTTACTTAACTGCTTTTTACTTGTTCTTAAAGTTTACCAAAATTGTACTGAAGTGCAGTGCAAACAGCTCCAACACAATCAATATATTAATCAGCGATAATTAAGCAACATGGTTGTTAAATTGCTTTTATTATCTCTTTATCTGCACAAGTACTTAAGTTGGTAAATGAGATGTGCCTTTTGGGCATGAGCATTCTTATTCTGGAAAAGCTATTTCATTTCCAATAATAACTACACAATGTGATAAAAGAGCATTTCTGGCCTAACATGGTTGATTTGTTAATTTTGAGGAATAAAAAGGATTGGGAGGTCTCATTTATAATATTCTTTTCTTTTTATGCAGTACAAATTTACATTTAATAATGTTAGAAATAAGGTAAGAAATTGAAATTAAAGGAATGTGCAGGTATTGCACATCAAAAAATAACAAATTAGCGGTTAGTATAGCAAGTCATTTTGCTAATTAGAACTAATTACTGTTAGATTTGCGTATGTTTGTATATCTGGAACTTGACTTGTATTGATTTTATTTTTTTTTTATCCCTAGGAACGTAATTGCTGTCATGTTTATTTAACCTGTAATTTGATTAAAAAATTGTGTATGAATGCAACTATGATATTGTAAGTGTATGTACATCAAGTTAAAACATGATTCAAAACAATACATAAATACCGTGCATATTATCAAAGGAACGAGCATCTCATTCAGGGAGTCCCCTGCCTTCTACCCATTGCATTCTGGGATAGGTTCTGCATAATGCATAACCCCGCTTTGGCAAGGCAGTTACAGAAAATGGACTGATGGATGGATATTTGGAGCATCCTAAAGTATATATTTTTGGGCCTCACCTTTACACTGGTATTATGTACCATTATGGTTGCAGTTCATACAAAATCGAAATGCACCAGCAGAAGTGTAAAGTGAGTAGTGTTTCTGGACATAGCAGAACTAGACACTTATATTTATGTAAAATAGATATACAAACACAAATCTAATTTCATCACTTCAATCGCCTCCTGTCCTATTAGTCGAGTTGCACTGGCACTAAAACCAAAAATGCTCAACTGATTTACCTGTCTGGCAGGCTAGCTAACACCTCCTTTGAGAAGGCACAGATAGCTATTAGTGCAGTCAAAGTGACAGTGAAGGCATTTAAAGTTTTCAATTAATCCGTGAGATTGCTTGCTTGGAAAGTGATAGAGAAAGAGCCGCAGAGGGTAGGAAGACTGACGTGACTTGAATGGCAGCTAATGACAAAGCTTTCAGAAAAAGAAGGTACAGCCAGTCGCCCCAGAGACGATGCTTTTCACTTCTTGGACTTAATCTAAATAAGTATCAATGGCACCTGGCGATGAGCATCTGTTATTCAGCTGAATAAGCTCCTGATGCTAATTTTAAGCGTTTTTATAGTCATTAACACAGGAATTAATGTGCGCACACTCTGTAGCACAGTGGTTAGTGGTTTTCATTTTAGCATGTATTTTGCAAAAACAAGAAAGAAAATGAACTAAGTACTGTCAGATACATTTCAGAATTTTTCATCACATCAAAAACTACTTGAATGCACTAAGATTTTCCTGGTAGATAAGCTGAGCCATAAGTTTATACAGTGTTTGCTTAGATTTAAAATCCAAGCATGATAAAACAAAATTATACATTAATGCAGACACCATTTCTGGAAAGGTAAAAATGGCATAATAGCAGCAATTATGTAAAATAGAAGGTGAAAGGGACTTTACAGATCACCGCTAAAAGGATCTTGCATCACAAAGTGTTCTGGATATGTCATGTTGAAATTTAGCATTTAACACTGAAAAGGAATATGTCATTTTTTAATGTAATTATTTATATTGAAAGTTTCTTCTACAAAACATCCTATCCCCTATTGTGAGTAACTTTGAGAAAGTTTATTGGGTGTGAATTAAACAAACTTTTGTTCAAAACTGAAACTTTTTAACTACATGTCTGCCGTTAAAATAGCTCTGTTAATATTTTTGTATTTGTTAGTCTTAAACTTTTAAATATTAAATATTAAAATTTCTAACCACAACATATCTAAATGTATATCAGTAATTTAGATTTATATTTAAGATGTTCCTGAAAGCATTACTTAATTTAGATAAATTGTATCTCATGCAAACATCACAGAAAGTAATTAGTTCCAGAAGACTGAAATAAAGATAAGAGTTTTACTGAAATATTATAAATTATTATTATGTAGAGTTATCTATTGCTGCCATGGCGTAGTAATTACTGCATATAACATGCATGTCAACAAAAATTGTACAATGATAGCGCATCACATTTTTGATTATTACTAAAATCAATAAAAATATTAACGCAAATATTCACTATTATTATTATTATTATTATTATTATTATTATTATTAAAAGCTTCTATATCTGGAGAACAGACCTGTATTGAATTATTTTTCAATATCCCATTTATGTGAGTTATGCATATAAAACTATATTAAACCTGTCGTGCAGCAGATTTGTGGGAAGACGACCCCATGGACCAGTGCAAATATCACCTTCAGCTCTCTGGCCCCTTTCTACAAGAACACCCTGCTCTAATCTGCCTCTCTCCTCTTGAGCTAACTGAACTACCGAAAGCAGAAAAGGAAGATGGCTCCTTCTCAACAGTTTTTTACTTGACAGAGATACTACAGAAAACAAAAGTCTAAGATACTTAACTTTCCTGCTTCACACACTGAATCACATCATGTGGATTCTTCAACAAATGCCCCAAGATATTTACAATACTCTGCAAATAAGATAAAGCTTTATAAATGTTTTTATGGTCTACTTGTAAGGGCCATTCTATAGGATTTTATTACACAGGCACTAAAGTAATGTATGTAATGATCGTGATGAATGATGCCCTGTGATGATCTAGCATGCCAAACTGGTTGTCCTCAGCCTTATGCTTCCTGCGGTAGGTTCCAGGATCACTGTAGCACGATGGAATATATGGCCATGGAATATGGATGGATGTATGCACAGATGATTTTACCAGGGCTGCAGGGGGTGCAATGAAAATTTTATTTGATCATATTAAATGCAACTTGTGTTGGTCATATCAATGTGCAATAATAATTTATTGTAAACGTATGTATGGATGCATGTACTGTTTTTATATTTACAAATTGACATGTGTATCTCAGTTTAGCATAGCCAGTAATGAATCACACACTGCACCCTCTGGGAGAAAGGTCTAGAATCACTTATGGATGGATGGATGGATGGATGGATGGAGGGAGGGAGGGAGGGAGGGAGGGAGGGATGGATGGATAAGAAATAACCATCTGAAGTAAATAAATAGTATTATCTTGTCCACCTTTTTCTTAAAAAAAAAAAACAGGTATAATTAAAGCATTGTTTTATGTGTGGATGCTGTTTATTTTCAAAAGAATAGCCTGCAGTATCGGTGTTTAGTTTGGTATTATCACATAAACATGAGTAGGTCTTTTGGTGAATGTTGGCTGCCAGAGAGTTTTCTGATTGCTCATTACCCATAAACACATTCAACATTACCTAGTTTTAAACAATCTGGCAAATGTCCCACACCTATTTTTAGACAATGTGAACTTTGTTGATTAAAATTGGCACTTTTAATTTGCCTTTGCAGTTGACTTCATTTAAATGATGGATTGCTTTGTATGAGTATAATTGAACTTTTGAAACAGTGAAGGAAATAGTGGACAAGCTATCAATTAAATAAAGTCGAACGCTGGCTTCATTAATCAAGAAGGAAGGGCTTTTTACCCCAATGGAATGAGAGTCCTAGCAATCATGCAAAGGCCTGACATTAAAGGAATGAGATGTGCTCTGCTCTCCTGTTCTAGCACAGTTTTAATGAATAGTGATGGAGGATCTATGGCTGACACAATGGTTAATGGCATACGGAGCTGCCTGTTGGTTTAGAAAAATAAATACAAGTCTTTCCCAGATGATTTGCGTGGCATTCTGCAATGTTGTTTTCAATATTAGCTTCTGATATAACTGAGAAATACAAAAAAAATCCCTACAACAGGAACAGTAGTATATGTCATAATAATAATAATAATAATAATAATAATTATGCAGTTTATTTGTAAGACAATTGGCCATGAAATTCTCTGGGAAAAACAACATGAAACGTGGCTAAAAGCCATATCTGCACTCCTGACTCTTGACTCTTGCTTAAAAGGCACCTTTGACAGATGAGTTGCCAAGTGGATATTGACAAGTATTTCCAGATCTGAAACTTTATGAATTGGTTGTAAGAGGTGGCCTGTATCTAGACTATCAGAGACGAGACGAGACTTTGAGTTCCACAGTGATCCACCCGACACAGCAGCATGCAATGTGTGACGTAACATATGCAAAGTTGCTTACTTTTTTATTGCTCTGACAGGGTAAATTGGGGCTTTATACATATATTTATTATTATTATTATTATTATTATTATAATTATTAGACTTCCAGGATATTTAGACTTACATACTGTACATAGTTATTTTGCCACAATAATGTAATACTGTAATGCAATATATCAGTGATATATGTTACTGTCTGTTGCTCATGAGATATTGCATTTTTTTAAGATTTAAGATTTTGATGTGTTTAATGTGTCAACTGATGAATTTGAAGAAGGACCTGAAGAGTATAATAATAATGATTTAAAATTTAACATAAAAATTTTATGTGGGGTGCCCTATGCTGGATGAAGCGGGGGGGTGAATAAGTAAATAAAAAGAAAAAAATATATAATGGTATAATGTGATAATGAGCTTTGATGGGCTTTTCTTGAACCTCTTCATAAAAGCTATACGAGTAGCACACTGAATTGCCCTTTATGGTGGGGTGTGTGATTGTTTACCATATACAAATACTTCAAAGAAGGCTACTTTGAAATGTTTTCGTGAGTAAAGGGGTGAAAGACTTAAGACTTAAGAATTCCTCTGTTTTCCCTTATTTTTTCCGTATATACGACCAATGATTTGTCCCACGCCGACACTAATACCTTCATCTTAATATTAAAGGCTATCCATTTTGTGTGGTTTAGGACAATTCATAAGTAAATTAACCCAACACGACACATTGTTTTATAAAACGAGTCCGCTTCTTTATTGTTCTATTAGCACAACTACAGGGATACCTGTGGAGATATTAAATTGTTCATTTGCTTCCGCCTGTGAATCTAATCAAATGCGTTCGGCCCAGCTCCCTTGTGAGTGTTTCAGACCGCAGAACTTGATTAAAAAAGCTTTGTCATGGCAACAGCTCTCCCTCCCCTGGTTTTGAATAATGAATAAGTTCAGGGTGCCCACTGGCATCACCGTTCCTCAATGACAGCTCAGTTTCTGTTTCTGGATATTTCTTGGAGGGGGGCGTGCCACTCCACCTTCACCTTTCCACACTTACCTCACACTTATCTCATTACCTTCCATTAACTCAAGGATGCGTCAAGGCTTCAAGCCTTAAACAAAAAATATATAAACAAACAAACAAACATACACACAGAGCAGACAAATCACTGAAATATCTGCAGTGGTAAGCTAATAACCACTCACTTGAAGCTCCATTTAGTTTCTGAACTGCATTAAAAACTCAAAGCAAAAGGCTCCTCAAAAATAAATGCCTGAATGTAATCCAGCCCTTTTATACATAATTACTTGTAAGGAATGGCTCACCCCAGCAAGGAATTTATGTTCATTGTATTGAACAATTATACTTGCCTTCATCAATTAAAAGGGAAAATAATTAATGGAATGCAGAAACTGCATCAAAATGGCCTGAATCTGATTCATAAAAAGTGAATAAAATTATACTGAAATCTCTAAGTACTGGCATTGACGGCATGTGTTTCAGAACCAAACTAGTTTCAGAATGATGTGCATGCTGGTAAAAAAAAAAAACCCTTTCCCTCATTCATTATGAAAGAGTCATTCGTGAATGAAAAACATATACTATATGTTTTCCTTTAACGTCTTCAGTTGTTTCTGAGAAATGTTCCTCACATAAGTATTCACAGGCATGCGCGTGACTGTGTGTACAGGGTGTATTAATTCACCTGTCTTCAGTTCTAGGCCAACCATGAGAGTAATGCTTTCCGATTCCCTGTGGAATGAATGCAGTGCTGGCTGATGGATCCACGGTGACACGCTTCCCTTTCTGCATTCAGTTTTCTATCGTATAGGCCGTTTTTTTCCCCTTGTCCGTTTGGATTTCATCAAATGAGTTTGCAATTCTCCAAACTACTTTTCATTCTGAAGAAATAGTGTTCATGTCTGTATTTCTTTTTCACAGGTGCATATAATAATAACGAAATGTTTTGGAGCACCTTTGGGGTGGGCTGAAGGAAGCCCTAGAAATGTATTAAGATGAAACATACTTTGCCAGTTGGGAACCGGCTATGTCCCTGAGGCCAGCGATGCACAAACAGTGCTCGGATAGAAAGCAAAGCCAAATCAGGTTGAGTTTCCTTCTCCCAAGGTTTAAATGTGCAATGCAAGCAGAATTACAGAGCGAAGCATTTGTATTCAGTGGGGTGCGTCTTTAATGAGTCACCAAGCAGAAGAAAGGGGATAGATAAAACACATTAGCACCTCTTTTAGAAAAAAGGCACGCTCAAGGTATTGGGCAGATCAAAGTGGATGATACTGCTTTCACGCCATTATATAATAAGCCTAGTTAAAGAAGTAGCATTAATTACATCTTATTGCTATAGAATATAACTGATAAACAAAGCTACATATCACTACATATTGATACAGGGAGATTTCAACACCCTTAAATATTTCATGCCATTTTACCTTCATTTGTTTTGCTTTAGTTACAGAATCCATAGAGAACTCCCACAGTAAAATTTAAGTGACTGGCTCATAAAAATTAATGAGTTGAAAAGAAATATATTTTGGGTTACTAGACAATCACTTATATTGTTAATTTGACATGACAGCGTTAATTTGGCAGGACAATGTTCAGTGTGACGTTGAGTGAAATCTGCAAATTGGTATATTATATACTGCTTTTGGTTTTTCATTCAAGGGCAAAGAAACACTCCCCGTTGGGTACAAACTGAAACACCTTTTTTTCAGCTCCCAGAGAACCACAAAAAAACAACCGCCCTGTTAATCTCTCTCTATCTTCAGCTCTGCAGGGTCACAATCCAAAGCCTTTGAATCGTCAGCGCTTGAACATGGCTAGCCCACATTCAGACGTGAAGGCCCAAGGGGAGAAGATGGGCGTGGCTTAGCCGCCTGCCTGGCATCGCTTAGCTATTCATTCACTATTTTGTATGTAGATATGATATCAATCTAACTAAATGCGGACAGGAACCGGTCGAGTACAACATTGTAAATTTGGTCTTGCATGTGTCTCTGTGTCTTACCTAAATGCATGCATGTTTGCTTCTGTGTTTCTAAGCTTGTACTGTATATTACTGTGATGTATTCTTTGTTTACATACTTCCAAGCACATACATTTCTTTTATCTTCATTTATATATTACATCTCAGGCTAAACATCTCAAGCATTATTTTTTTAATAAAGCCACCATTTCAATTATAAGACCCTGTTTTTATTATAATATTAGTCACCCATAGGTTAAATTTCATTAATTCAAACTTCCATAAAATAACAAAAACAAAAATTTGAATGCGTAAAAATGTTCATTTGTCCTGGACAGCAAACAAATCTGTGGTGCTATGGATGATGGACCAGAGGACTCTGTTAACTTTGAATTTCATTAACAAACTTGTTGAGCAAAACAGCTGAAAAAGCAATTTTGGATTTCGCAAAAGATCAACAGACAAACACAGAGAGATGAATTATGGGTAATTACAGCTGTGGTGTTTACCATCAAACCATACAAATGCATTTATTTTTCAGAGCTGGTGCTTTAACTTCGGTAGATTTCACCAACGGAGTTTCCTCTCCCTTGGTTCATTTCTGCAAACGTAACTGGATGAATATCTGATCAACAGCAAACATATTTCTCGACAAGGGGCATTCAAACTGGTAATTTAACTGTGTGGCTACATGCCTGACTACACGATATATAGAACCAAAAGCCACACTAAGTTATGTAGGATAATTAATACTAATTAAATTCTGATTTCTAACTCACACGACCCCAGTGTGTATTTTAGACAAAGAAGTACATGTATAAAAACAGCAAACCTCAACCCCAAAGTGCAATATATCACTATATTGTTTTTCTCTTCACTAGACAGTTAAAACAAGATATTTATTAAGTACGGGTCTAAATTAAGAATAAAATTAGCTGAAGGCAGAATTTGATAAAGCAGGAAAAGTGTGGGTTTATGTGCAATAGTAAAAGACCATGATGGAGAAACAGTGGAAAATAGCATTCCTCAAACCATTACATTGTCAGCAAATTAGTATCAAATGTCATCTGAACTTCTCCGGTGCAAATTAGAAGCTAAGTTGTAGCCTTGACATCTCAAGAAAATTATTCCATTATCATGAGAACTGTATATTTTTCTTTTCATTGCCTTTTTCTGATTCAGTAATATACATAGTTTACAAACATTAAAACAAAAAAAAAAACTTTCTTGGGGGGTGCTGTGGAATGTTATGGTCATTATAGTAGGGGTTAGTGTACCCCCCAAGCTCCTCCCTGACGCCACATCGGTACTAAACGTGATTTCACTTGTCCTTCCTTCTTCCACTACTGTTTGCAACCGTCTCTAGTCCCTTGACAACTCTGAATAATCTATAATTACATTAAGACCCTGCTTTGTATCATTAACTTGTAACCGATTGCAGGTGAATGGGGGGGGGGGTGGATTTCCCCATTTCACAGAAGGTAACATTCATTTGTAAAGATGTAATGATTTACTACAGGCTATTGTTACGAGAAACAGCAGATTCTGATTCCGAAAGAGAAGCCTCTTTGGCTGTTATCTGTAACTTAATACCGAAAGCTAATTTTAATGTCTCGTCCCTGTTGATGCTATTCCTGATGCAGTTCTGGGAGGCTAATTTGTCTTCTATCTTCTAAATACTCTTTGGCTATTTGTCCCTCAGTTCTGTAATTAACAGCCATCTGTAAGAGCTAAACTGGGCTCTTTCGTGTTTTTTAATTCATGGAATTTCATTCCTTCGTCATTGTTAGCAAAGACACCCGGCATATTCATTATGGTGATGCATTCACACAGAAGTCCTTTTAGCACCTAAACTGGCAGCTCCCATGTCCAAATGAAATTAAATTATATTACAGCACATGCACATACCCTTGGGGAGTACTGAGTATTAAGAGAATGTTATGTAATGATGAATATTTTAACTACAAAAAATATATATAATACATATGCAGAAAATCTGCTCTATCCCTCCAAATAATAAAAGAATAGTTTTCAAAAACAGTCAAAAGTGAATGGCTCCAGTAACGTAAAATGCTGCGGGGGGGGGTTCTGTGGGTAGCGTGAAATGCCCAGCAGCCCCAAGGTTGTGGGTTTGACTCCTACCTTCTCTCTCTCTTTGGATTTTGTTCGCTCCATGGTCTGCGAGTTTCACATGCATTTGGGTTAAATGGTCTTTGTAAATTGCCCATAATATGTATGTTCTGTGGGTGGTTGGTGTCCTGCCCAGATTGTCCTCCCGTCATTGGAGTTTGTTCCCTCCATGGCCTTGTGAGTTTCACATTCAATTGGGCTAATTGGTGTTTGTAAATTACCCTTAGTGCTTATCTTCTGTGATGGACTGGTGGCTTGTCCCGGTTGTACCCCTGCCTCTTTTCCCAATGCTACTTTCGAGATGCTCCAGGATGCACTCTGACCAGGAAAAGCAGTTATAAGATGGATGAATAAGGCCTCAAACACACATGTGTGCCCAATTCTGAACTTATGTAAGTGTTTTCACACTATATAACACTGTGGGGAAAAAGCCGGAGCTTTATTTGGTAATTCCCGTCTTCCGTGTGTAGGGGAGAAGTGTGTGATAGGGAGGGATTGCACAAAAAGTGGGGTTATTCCAGGACAAACAGGTTGTAACATAGACATTTGGGTCTGTCAGAGATGAGGATGGGTCCAGAGTAACTGAAAGCATAGAGCAATGCAGATATAAAAATAGACATCCGGTAAAAAAAGGAAGAGATGACACAAATCAAGGGAAAGGGGGGGGAAATAGCCTCCTGAGACAAGGCAGCCTTCAGCCCCCGTGCTTACGACTCTATCCTGAGATTATGAGCAACCAATAAAGCGGCAGCAAGTAGCTTCGACTGCTGGCAGGTATATGAGCTGTAGAATTTACCCTTGTACTGCATCAGACGAAGTTTGCATTCTTCAAGTTGTCTTACATAAACACCGAAATGCATACGGCCATTTTAGCTACCTTGAGGTAGTGGTCTGGCCCAAGTAAATGAAGAGCTTAATTAAAAAGCGGGAAAATAGTAAATACCTAACACATTTATTGAAGGATCTTGTTAGCAAGAATTCCGTATCAATTCTTTGAGGAAAAAAAACGCAGATGGACTGCAGTACTATACACGTAAGTTAGGGGAATATTTTAAGCAGTAAAATGTGTGTCAAGAAACAGTTAGAAATATTCCAAAGACATCAGGAGATTTTTGTCTGGAAAGGAAGTCAGAACACAACTTTACCTAGCCTCCAAAATAGTAATATCAATGTCATAGTTGATCTTTCATTAAGGATTAGGTGAAAATATTTCCTGTCAATAAATCATTATGCTTTAAATCCCGTATTCGCAATATATTGCGATAAATACTAGTGTGCTTAGTTTTCAGAATGGCTTCTGTATTTGTGTTTTTTTCCTAGCTTGCTAGCATTGGTATTGTTGTAACCCAGCTAAATTATTATTGATTTATGGTAAAACATATGCGAGTCATAAGGGGGAAAAAAAAAAAAAAAAAACATTAAGCAAGCATGAAATGAGACGTAGGCGGACTCCACTGAACTGCAGATTCCTGGAACTGGTACTGGTCATTTTTTTTCCAGTGAATCCAAAATGTGAGGCTGGCCACATCCTGTTCCAGCGAAGGAGGTGTTCTTTGTGGCAGGTTCTTGCTGGAACAGCATGACTAACAGTGTGCAACCTTAAAGTTACCGCCAGTTTGTGATATGGGAAACACCAGCACAAATGTGTTACGGAAAGATGAAATCATTTATTTTTTGGAAGTACCGGAATTCTGCCCCAGCAAAGTTCCATTGTGGGTCTACTGCCCAAACTTCACTGCCGTGGAAGAGATGGAAGGGCTAATGGATTCTGGCATCTTTTTTCATTCAGATGTTAACCTCCTAAATCCGTCTTGGCCGTCACGGCTGCCCAGCAAAACATTATTTAATGTGCTCTCAGATCCCATTGCGAGGCCCAGGATGAGAACCAACCCTGTAAATCTCTGTGGAAAGAAAACAGTACAAAAAAACAGTACACCACCAGGTGCAGTCAAATACAGGAAATTGTGAATGGTCTAGATATATATTTTGAGCGAGTTATGAATCAGTGGAAGTACATAAACTAAAACATGAAGCAAACACCTGAAAAATAGTTGCCTTTCCTGTGGCGTGAAGGTAGCTTGCCTGCAAAACTAATAGCAATTTTACTTTTTATCAGCACAGTTAAAGCTGGTTATGTAAAAGGCCAACTAGAGTCCGCCGCTTGACACTGATTTACTTCCTGAAATAGTAATGTCATTTCCTCAAGTTAACAGGTAAATGAGTAATCATCTGTCACCTGCTAGAAGAGGAGGTGTATATAGTTTCATAATTATGTATGTGCTGGTCAAGGTAGAGCTGGTCTTCAGTTAGACCTTCAAGCTTGCTATTTTTTTGCAACTCTTTGTAGAATCCATACAACGTAACCAATAAGAGTGTTATTTAAATAAAAAACATGGGCCATTTTAATACCCTGACTAGAATATCTGCACGTCCTTACTTACATGGTAAGTCAGTTTGAAGTAGACCAGACAACATTAATGTCAGACTCGCACAGCTCTCAGCAGGCATGTGGCCAGACCTTCTTATGAAGAGGTGTGGCTTTCAGCAGCGGGGGATGACTGGAATCACAGCCATGAGGTGGAGAAGATCCCTCAAGGTCAAAAACTCTCTCTTTGGTCAGCTTCCTGCGTGCTTTCCCTCTCTCCCTGCCTAACTCTTCCTCTCTCCCTATCTTTCTAACGTTGGTTAATTATCTTTATGTATACGCATTCTGACTCTCAGTAACACACCAGATATATATATGGAACGAACGCACATCACACGACGGCTTACAGAAGCTGGGAGGGATTTCGCTCTTATATGCTGGAATCCACGGCAGGTGTTTCCTCAAAGGACACGCGCACTGTAAAGCTCTGGGGATCATGCGGATTCAGTATTAGCGAGCAGTGTGTACTGCGCACTGCTGTCCCACATACTGCAACTCTCCCAGTTAACAAGAAAGAGAAACAGGAAACTGATTCATGGAACCCCTCTCTTTGTCATTTCTGGGGAAAATTAATTCAATGCGTATTTCTTATGGGAATTATTCATCTTTGTCTTTCTTAAGGATTATTTGCTTAAAATGCATGAGGCAGAATACCTCAAAAAAAAAAGAAACTATTTCAGTGGCAATGGTGAGTGAGTGTGCCATGCAATGGGTTGGCGCCCCATCCTGGGTTGTTCCCTGCCCTGCACCCGTAGCCTCTTGGATAGGCTCCGGACCCCCCGCGACCCTGATTAGGATAAGCAGTTATAGAAAATGGATGGATGGATGAATTTCAGTGGAAATAAACAGTCTGACTATGCATGATGCAGAGATGAATGAAAAGGCTGGCAGTGAGAGCAATTCTGGATTGAATTAGTTGGGCCGTGAATGTGCAATTGTGGATCAAGCATGCAGAATCAGTCCTACCTTCCAGTTCTATAAAAAAACACGTTTTCTCTTATGAAACAATGCAAAATATATCTTTAAATAAGATGACTTGATTCGAGCTATTGAATTATTTCCTATTTTTCTCTTTTCTTCAAAATAGTTTTTACTCTTTTTATTAATAATAATAATAATAATAATGCATTTTATTTGAAGCGCCTTTCAAGGTACCCAAGGACACTGTACAGTAAGAGCATCTTTTTCTCATATACAACAGAACAGTTAAACACCCAAAGTTTAACTGCATTAGCTTGCACTACACAGGTATTCATCAAATAAAAATTTTGAGGTCATCATTAAAAGTACAGCGCATATGCAGTATACTAATAGGCAATTGTCATCTAAATTTCTCTGTTACACTGAAAAACATTGACCTACAACTACGCATCCATCATCCATAAATACTTAATGAGTACAGGGTCACAGGGAACCTGGATCCTCTCCCAGAAGCCTGGGCTCAGCCCAGATAGGATGCCAGCCTATTACAGAGTACACACAATGGGCTATTTAAGGACACCAGTTCAGCTAACTGCACGGTTTTGGACTACGGGAGGATTCCCACATGTAAGGAGAAGATGCAAACTCAGGAGCACTTGGTTCCAGGTGCCGGAGGTGCATCCCCCGTCCTGGAGCTGCTAGGCTGTAATACTAATCACTGTGCCACCAATCCAACCCACTGAGCTCCGATCATGAATCTTGTTTACAATTCCAAAATATGGAACAAAAATAATACACTGGTATTTTTATTTACTGGCATCCCATATAGGCTGTAGCCCAGCCTTGTGCCCTGTGCTGCATGGCAGAGGCTCCAGGGCCACCCGCGACCCTAATCAGAAGAAACGGTTAGAAGATGGATGGTACTTTTTTGGAAAAGGTTACCGAGGGGTGTGGGGGAGACCTTCTATTAAGTCGGTTACATTCTTCTTTAGAATGTATTGCCATGTGAGTAATACTTTATAATGTTCTTTCATCTGTCCGTCCATCCATCCATTATCTGAAACCGCCCTCCATCTGTTGAAGGTCGACCGGGAACCTGAAGCCTATCCCGAAGGCTATGGGCGCAAGACAGGGAACAACTCAGGACGTAACCTTTTTTCTTTATTTTGATTTCTTTTCCACATAGATAGAAAACCACCAGGTTTTTCTCCACTCGGTTTTTTTCTTCATTTTTTGAACTCTCAGCAGCATCTTTGGCATTTTCAAATATTTCATTAAAGGACTTGATCACATGACCTGGACAGTGAGAGCGCCATATGAAGATCTTGGGTTAGCTGACTTCAGCAGGCATCAGAACACAGAGGACACAAGGCAAAGTACTGTCAGAAAGACTGGAGATGATGCTTTCTTCTTACACAAGAAACGTCTATTGTCTGTGGATATCTTGCTCCTGGAATTCAAAAATAGAAGCAGAAGAATGCTGACCTTTTCAGGTACAACGCAACCTTTTGAAACCACTGTAGTCCATCTAAAATGGAACATGACCTTCACAACGCTCTGGGATAGTAGGCTGCTGTATCAAAAGACATAGCTGTGTGACACAGGGGACACTATGTCTATAGTCCTATATATCTGAGACACAGTAGTAGTAGTACATAACCACTCTTTTAGGAGTTCTTTCCTTCTGTAGAAAAAGTAATTGTGGTTGAAGCTTCTTAAGATTTCTAACATGTAAGTCTAGGAGTCAATTAGTATTGTTATATTTAAGGCCATGACGCCTAGGCTATACTGAAATAAAAATTATTAGTTTATTTATATAGCACTTTTCGAAAACAAGTTTACAAAGTGTTTCGCCTGACATAAAACATAAATCGACAATAATTTACATGAGAATATAAAATTGTAAGAAGCCACAGTGAAAAATAAAATAGAAACATTTTAAAATGCAGTTTTGAAACACTGTCTGGGAATCCAGTTTATGCCCAGTTGATGATTATAATCTGAATCTTTGACCTACAACTTTTATTTATTTCAGGTTTTTTTTCTTTTAAGAAAAACTATTTTTTGTGAGTGACTGAGGCAGTCATTTTAAGTTACCAGGTTATTGTTTCCCTTTTTTACTGAGTAACGCCATTCAAGACTCAATCATGTTTAGCATCCAATACAAAATGAACAGAAAACAAAAGACTGAGGGAGAAAAAACACTGCTGTACATGTATCAGCAAATGCATTATTTAGACAAGTAGCTGATGAATGTAATTCATATCTTCTGCGATAAGCTGCCATCCCTATTTCATCGGGTTCGTTGCCTCGACTCACATTCACTCGCTAATTAGATATAGACATATAGCTGCGCTTCCCTAAGTAATGCTGCAAGTACTTAGGAAGTTTATACATTTTTGGCACATTTTTATCATACATGAAAAGAGCACATAAGGGAACTTCCTCCTCCTCTAACATCTTTTGGGATTTATGTCCATCCTTTTGTCCCCAATTGTCATGAAAAGACAACGTTGCACTTGGGAGTTAAATTATATTAAGTTACTATATATGTAACTTTAATCATGATTAAGTGACGCTTTCATATAGCTTAATATGTGAAGTCCTGTGTTCCTTACCAAGTCACACTCTTACTGATTTGTTTACACAGATGGCATCCACAGAGGAAATGGCACTTTAAGCCACAGCGCTATCAAATCTTCTGTTTTAATTGCATTCGGAAACAATGCAGGGGTTTCCCATATGTCTGTAACACCAATCAGATTACTATGCTCAGACATTAATAACTTGTTTCAGAAAGACAAAACAACAAGACCTAAATTTATTTTTAAGGGGTTAAAGGCAATTAAGTTACAGAAAAACGCCTTACTCCCTTGCTCTCTCTTCTGTCACGAAAAATAAACAATTTTTGTGGGAAAAAAATCTTTCCAGTTCCTAGCAGCTGTTCGAGGACCCCTGGCATGCACAATCCAATCAGAGAGGCATTTGCTAGGAAGGACATTATATCTATGACTGCTGCTGCTGGAGTCAAAGGGGGGGGGGGGGTGATTTCAGTCCAGCATGGCTGAACCCAGGATCAATTTAGAAGCCATGTCTGGTGCAGTGCAATCCCCTGGAACTCATCTCTGCTGTATATTCCTGTTCAGTCATGTATGCCAAGGCAAATCCTTAACAAAGGACACCAATATGACTTTCAAGCTGGTATATGCATTGGGATATTCCATTTAATGCAGTCCTTTTTCTTATATTCTTTGTATGAGAAACTTTGTGTTTTTCCCCCAAACAGTCAGATGAGTTAATTGGATTACATCTGCATAACTAAGCCGAGCCATCGCTGGTTCACTTGATCCACTGATCTGTCTCATTTGAGAACTCTAGGATAACAAAAGAAACATGGTAACACTTTACATATTTTTAGTAATTTATAAACACATTCATAACTAATAATTGATCATTGACCATTATAATGCATTATAAAAGCATCTGTAGTGCATTATACACGAGAGCTTCATAAAGCATTCGTAAAGCATTATAAAGATGGTTATAAATATTTATCAAAAGGCATAACACATTATAGCCATGTCTATGAGTATCGTGTATTATGAATGCTTTATGAAGCTCTCATCTATAATGCTCTAGAGATACCTTTATAATGCATTATATTTATTGGTATAAGGATTAAGGATGCTTAGTACTGCATTATAAAGGCATCTATAGTGCATTGCAGATGAGAGCTTCATAAAGCATTCATAATGAATTATAAACATGGCTGTGACGTGTTATACCTTTTTGTAAATATTTATAGCCATGTTTAAAATGCTTTATGAATGCATTCTTATTTGTTAAGAATGTGTTTATAACATACTGAAAACATGACCTCAAGTAAAGTGTTACCAAAAGCACTATGTTGTACTTGCAATGCTCTGTGTCCTCATTAAACACAAAATCCTTTTCGAGATAAGTAGACAATGATAAACTCAGCAAATAATGTCGGAAAATTCTTCTTTTTTTTTTATCAATTATTTATTTATTAACTTTTTTTGTGGTACAAAAGTGCACGTTGAGTTATGGAAGTATGTAAGAAAATGGACCCATACAGGCAAGGGAGCCTAGGGGGGAGGTTCGCCACTTGGGACTGGATGACCGAGTATGAACCTTTGAACTGGAGGTTGATCGCGCTGCGTCCGGTGGGCTGCTGTTCTTCACAGCGACCTCGGTCACCTGTCACAGGGAAGCATATGGCAGTCCCCGCCCCCCCTCCCATGGGGGACCAAGGAGCACAGCATTTCAGGCCAGGAGCAGGTTGTCGGCCGGAAGCACAGGTGCACGTAAAATTTCCCGACACTGTCACTTTTAGGGACCAGACTGTACAAATGCAAGATCCCTTGTCACTCCTGTGTTTCTGCGGCCACTGCAGGTTTTGAAATATCAGTGAATTTGATACTTTTTTACTATATTACAATATATATTCATAGTCCACGACCAAGAATTAAGCTCAGAACAGCTCAAGGTCTAGCAACACCCCAATCCAGCTTCTACCTCCATCACATTCCATCTTCAGACGTGTGATTATCTATTTTGCCCTTTAAAATTTATGATGTGAACTTGTAATATATCATCATTCCTCATAAATATGTTTTCCAAACAGAGGTCATGCAAGCCACTGAATAACCAACAAAAAGCTGTAAGATGGTCAACATGGCAATGTAATGTTAGACTAGAAAGAAAATGTAATGACTGCATCAGATTTGAAATAAAACCTTAATTATTAATTATACCCTTTTCAATTATGCTTTAGTAAGGAGAAATAATGAGGATGTGTTAATGTCCTTTGGTAAATTTCTGCTCTTGCCATATACAGATTTTGAAGGGATTTATTATAACCTCCAGACCTTCACCGATCCATCTTTGACTTTCAAGTAATGTTATGTGACCTTGGCACACCGAGCCTGGCTCACAGGCTGGATGGGGAGGCAGCTGGAGGAGAGGGTCCTGATCTTTGATCCCAAGCGAGGCTGACATTCACTGGAGCATGAAGCAGCTTCAGATGTCTCTTTCATCTCGATCAAGGCAAACATATAATTCTAGTGAAATGAATCAAAAGCTCCATCCCATCCAAAGAGTGAGAATGGGGTGATTGAAATCTGTCAACACATTATTTAATTGAGAGGAATGGTAATTAATTAATTGATTGAAAACATTTTAGCCTTCAAATAATTTCTTGTGTATTTTATTATTCCAGGAACATTTTTATGTCCATCCATACATCTAATCATCTACTTCAGAGAAATGTGCATCCATTGGTAAGTTTTTACGAGCATTAAATCTTCTCCTAGAAGAACGCCTGATACACTTGCATTGGTGGCTCAGGGGTAGAGTTCTTACCTAACACCCAGGTGGTCTGTGCTCAATTCCTCGTCAGTGCAGCCCCATCTTTAAGGATGTAGGCTAGGACTCTGTACCTGCTTGAAATGGTTGCCATTTACAATCCCAGGATCTGTAGATTGATGCAGGTGTTGGGCCCCTGAGCAAGTCCTTTAACCTTCAGCTCCAGGAGTGCTGATCCTGTGCCGTGGCCTCCAAGCTTGTTGTCACCAATATATGTGCCCAGGTGCCTCCTGGGAAGCAAGATGGGATTTGCAAAAGAATGAAATGATCACAATTCTGTTCTATTCCATATTGCTCAATGGGATGCCAGTTCATCAAAGAGCCAATGTATAAGTACACAACATGGAAAATCTAGAAGCAACAACTCATCAGTATGTTCTGAGATGGTAGAATGAAGAAGGAGTGTGTGTATATATATATATATATATATATCTGAGGGAACACAGGGAAGGGAGGCAAGCTGCACACAGACACACACGCACACACACAGACATACAGCTGGGGGCTGAACTCTGCTATTTCATTATTGGAAATGCTCTCATGTGGACATGTCTTACTGAAAAGCTGCCTGCTGTTTATCACTGATACTGTGATAAAAAGTTTTTACACCGTTGTCATTAGTACCTCACGGGGTCAGTCTGACACTCACAAAGGAGAAAGCTATCAACCCCTCCCCCCCCAAACTCAAAGTGGACAGCATGTTCATTACCGGAGTTAATTAGCTCTGAGGTATTTTTGATATACATAGTAAATTGTTGATATTGGCATAACAAACTGCTTGCCCTTGATGTTAAATGGCATATTATTCATCGCCTTCATGTTGGGCACATTGGCTTGCTGTGCATCTTTATTTATTGCACGCCGTTATGTGTTTTTTTTTTTTTTTTCTCCCACTGACCTTTTCACAGTAAAATATACACCCAATTTAAGGTCTGTGTTATTATCAATTAAACGCGTAGGGGTCAAGCAAGCATCACAATTATGCATAGGAAGAACAGACTGACATCTTACTGTGCAGCTACTAATGACTTTCCTCTTTTTAATGAGCTTTTGACTACTTGCACTTGCAGACAAAAGCTGGTAATTGTCCTCAGCAAATAACTGATGGTATGAGAACAGGGTTGTGGTCTCCCACTTACTGATGTCCCGCCATTTAATGTTTCCTCAGAGGGGCAACATGTAACCAACCAGCATGACATAAATGTCCTTGAAATGTGTGATAAGAAAAAGATATTCATGTTAGAATAAATTTCAAGCTTAGATAATTAAGTATAAAGCTGCATCAAATCACCAAGTAGCCCAGCAATGTTTTAAACAAATAAGTATAGAGTTAAAAAAAGAAATATTAGATTAGCAGACACTTCAGTACACAGAAATTAGAAAACGCAACAGTATGAGTAAAGTATTATAATTTTACTAATTAATATGAGAAATTATTTGATAGATTGCCAGCCTACTTATAAACAACAGACATAAACAAGAAGATCGGTCTGAACGTCTCAGCAGGAGAACTCGATAGATACTGGATACCAATGATGCAGCTTGCCGTCTGACTGACAATGATAACCCTACTTCTCAGTCATACTCTCCCACTTTCTGCCATTGCCATACACTGTAAAACTCTCAAACCTTTGTCGCTATTCTACAGAACATTTCATCCTAAGTTTAATGATCCTTCCCAATATTTATATGTAACAGTTTCATCTTTTGGGACAGTGAGAAGAGCAAGCCAACCGGATAGCTGGATACAGTCACTTTTTTTGTTTGTTTCTTGGGCTCCACCCAAAAATCCCCCCCAGGTGTTTCCAAAATGAAATAAATAGGTAGCATCAGAAGATCTTGGCTAGATTGCTGGATAGGAGATCTTGCTGCTTCAGCATGGCCTGTATAAGAAATGCATTTATTTAATATTTAGTGTAGTGACTGTTTGTGGGCAACAAGGGGCCCCACACAAAGCTCAGCGGCCCCATCCATGGTCTGGGTGGTAGTAAACACCACTGCTGTCTGGCTGGAACTAAGCATGAACCAAAACTATGAGAGCAGGAATGTGGCTTCCCATATCTCTCACTTCACACTCACTTTCCAAAACTGCTGCTTTATATAGATCCATCCACCCATTTTACAACCTCCTATATTGGCCAGGTTCGCTAGGGGGGCTCTCAGGCAGCACAGGGCAAAAGCCCCCATTGCTTTCGATCCTTAACAATTACTGATATACGGAGATACTTATCTCCAGACTTCCCTAGTTTATGGAAAAGACAACTGAAAAATATTGCTCATATGTAAATGTACATGTACATTAACTTTAAAAAGATAAAATTAAGATAAAAAATTAATTGTATGCATTTTGTCTAAGAATATTTGAAATGGCAATTCACCGACATGAAGGCAGTTGGTAGTTTGTAGTACATCAATTCATATTTTGTCTGTCTGTAGCTTAATTAGTTAATTTCTTGCATCTGACTTATAATTATGAGTGCACTAGATGCCCATGTTCTTACCTCATTAGGTACAGAAGACATAGTGGATTGCTGCTGGTCTCCCTTGCATTCTTCACCCAGGTCGTCGCCATCATTTACGGTCTACGTCATTAACTTTGCTAACTATCCTTTGGTATCATCTCCCGCATCTCAAATAAGTTATTAACCTTTTCAAAGGTTATCACAGGCGATTTTCAGTAATTTCATGTTGATTTATAATTTTTTTTACAACATAACACAATCAATGAAGCAGTTAAAAACATGCATTTATATAACTTGTGTGTGAAAAAGCATCCAGAGAACATAAATGTATTAGACTTGAAATCAAACATGGTTTTCAAGTTTTGTTTTTAAAAAGAAAAAAAATGATTAAATGCTGTGAAAAATGTAAATCACAGACCATAGATACACAGTGGAGCAGTCGTTGCCTGAGAAAGTATCGATTACTCACACTCAGGATAAAATTCATATTTGAAATCAGCTAGCTAATGATGCAGCACAGGGACGCAGGGAAGTGATCGTCACTGCTTCCGGTCAGACTAATGATCCAAAGTCAGTCAGATATCTCCTTCACATGCATGTTTTTTCCTTACATTGTTTTTTGGCTTTAGAAAAAAATCAAGCGTTTAAAAATGAAAAAGGAATGCGCCTGCACAAGTGATGGGTTAGGTGCCCCTGTCTGTGATCGGAAGGTTACTGGCTACAATCCTGTACTCAGCAGAATGATCACATGGCTGTGGGACCCATGAGCAAGGTTCTCACCCTTCCTGAAATGCATGGGGGGGCAGATTAATGACTGACTCTGCTCTCAGATCCTAAACGTTCCCACTTGCATTTGTATGTGAATATTTCAAAGGAGAGTAAGATGGGTCATGTGGACACTGAAAAACTACAGTATGCTTGTGCAAAAGTCAAATAAAGCATTATTTCATGACAGCTGGAGTGGATTAACTAAAATAAATGACAGTAAAAAAGGCTTTATTTCTATATGCAATTGTCAGTTTTGGTGTCAGCTACAGCACTACGAGGGCATCTCACATCAAACATGATTGATAGTGTATGTAATGAATTATCCCAAAGCCAGCTAAAGGCATGGGCGCTGAAAACCAAACCCAACGGGGACAGAACTGAACTCAAGTGGTCATCCCTATCAATTTGGATTAACAGCCTCTTGTGTCAGTTAATGAACAACACATTAGATGAGTGGAACGGATACCAATGTCAGTGTGTCAACGTCAAACGGTCAACCACAAGTGACTGCCGTCTATCCACGACTGATGATCCTGCACAAAAAAACTCTGCTAAACCGTTTAGCTTAAGCGGGTCTCCTGCTAGCCAGCAGACATGTTTCCTTTATGTAAGTTCAGGAGCCTGCATCACAAAGCTGGTTCAATGCAGTCAGGCTTTGCAGATAAGTTCCAGCTTGACAAAACCAAACAAATGCAATCCGAGTTAAACAAAATCATGATGCTATTAGCAATCAGTGTAAGGCCAGGTTTCTTTACTGAAACGAAGACAGAATGACAGCTATTGAACCTGAAGTGAACATGCAAACATTCAATAATTAATTTAAATTTGCACAAGTAATCTGGAAACCAAGGGGTGTACAAGAGTTACTGTCAGCTCAAGGCAATATCTCGTTACGGTACAGATGTTAATAAGATTTAGCACACATAGTGAATGTGCTCGAAATACAAAAATGGTCAGTGTGCATTTCTTCCTATGGGCATCAAAGGTCTCAGATTAAAAACCACCTGGCTTGTTAGTTGAAAGCTATTACAGCCAAAAGTTTGAATATCGAATATACAACTTTTTCCACAGTCACAGGATTATAATGGACGAGCTATTTTGAGAGTTTGGGTAAGCCCTTGTGTTATGTTAGGTATATACCGACTTCATTTCTTCTTCAAAAATTTAAGATCCATGAGCCTGAAAAATAACCTGCTCAAGTGCAGGTTTGATGTGTATCATGAGTTACCCCAGTGATGTATCCCACTAAGAAGAGAACAAGCACTGTGATATTGAAAAGCCAGACTTACCGTTACTTAGCCTCTTCTGGGTAAGCAAAAAGTACGACTTTGTGATACAGGCCCCTGGTTCTGGGGTGTTAACATTTTATAATGTTTGAATACAAATGAAAAGGGTGAAAGGGGGATGGACAATGATGGAAAAGGTTTGGGAATGGAGAACACGGAAAATTAGCGAGGTTAAAGAGAAGGGTAATGAATGAGGAGATATATTGAGATAGATGAATGAGAGATTCTTTGAAACATATGGTGAAAAATGTGTTATCACAACAATTTAAAATGCAATACATAATATTTACTTGGGATTTTATAGGACAGATTCCCTGGTGTATGTGAACTATGTAATTTAACATAATACTTGGATAAGTGATTTTAATATTGCATATATAACTCTTTTTTTTGTTGCATTTCCGTACAGCACAAATAGCCAGCAATTGTCTTCAGATATATATATATATTTAAATATTTTGCATTACTATTAGAAATAATCTAAGTTTTAATAATCTTAGTCTTAGTTTTACTACTGTAAAATGTTATTTTAAAGCAGATGCTTTAAAATAATTGTCATTTGCACATACTGTAACTGCAACTATATGTCACTTATTTCGCAATCTGTATTCTAGTTGTGCAATACAAGTTGACTAGTGTTCTAGCAATTTCCAATATAGCTGAAAAAGTGCTGATTACAAATGGTATAGCTGGACTGCAGTATCGATAATTGTATTCATGGTAGCATTAAATAAATGTACTGTCTGCCTATGCCTGTCTAGCCAATAAGCCATAGTAAGTTTCTTGAATCTCTCCAAACATTGGTTTCCTTTCCCTTTGAAATCTGACTAAGCATGGCCCGCCTTATTTTCTCCATATTCATAAAATGGCCTCATCCACACTGTCAAATGCATGGACTAATGGCCTTTGTTTCTTTGATCCTTTAATTCTCTCTGACTTAGCACTTAATAATGGGGGCCTCTGTTCTTCGTTTTTTTTTTTGCTTCAAAGTGCATAACTAGATATGTCTTCATTTGTGACCATCATGGGTCATTCAGTTGAAATTATGACAGGTTGTGAAATGGAAGATTAATAACACAAATGTTTGCGTACAAAGGAATGTCAATACTTAATTTTATTTTATGTATATTTAATTTCGATTTTACAGTTCTACCCAGGCAGCTACACTGTAAAATTCACATACTGAAGCTCAGCTACTGAAACACAGAAATTTTCCTGTTTGTCTTCAAGGGAAAAGAATCCATGCATAAACAGAAATGATTTGTAGTAATATTTCCGGGTACCAGAGGCATTTGTTATTCGACGTCATGAAATGTGTAGTATTTAAATTATATATGGGATTTCACAACATAAGATATTAAAATTGTCAGTTGAGAAAATGTAAGATAAACATGATTCCTCATCACATGACTAGAAAAAAGAGACAGACAGACTATCCGACAGAAGATTAGGAGAGCAATTCTGATGACCAGGAAATCCTCTAAATGATACTTGGGGGTTTAATGAGGTGTTGTAAGTTATGAAAGTTCTCAAGTCATGAGTGTCCTGGTGGTGGCAAAATATATTAATGGATAATTATTAAGGTAATAATGTCACTGGCATGTGTGGTTATTACTGATCTATCTGGCATAACTGATGAAATTGTATGGTCTAAATTCACTGTGTTACCACAGAACAAGATGTTATGCTCCACACCAGAGTATGACTCTGGCCGTCTGTGTTAGGGTAGCATTAAATCTCATTACCCATTACAAGGTGCCTTGGAATGTTTATCTTAAAAGCAACAAAAGGTATCATTTTCAAGTTGCACTTCAACACTTAAAAATAAGCAGATATGTAACTAAATAATCTGACATAATGGTACTCATCCGGAATGTCTCGTAAGTGTGGCAAGAATGTTAGGAAGCCTCACAGAATGATGAAATGACCAAGGTCACTAAATTTAATTTTACTACAGCAAACAGTTCAAACTATTGTCTCAAAAAAAACACATTTAATGAAAACCTTTTTGGTATACCAAGAATAAAGGCCAAGACCGGTATTGGCAATGCATTATTTAATTTCTTTCTACCATACCTGAGCTCATGTGAATCAAATCATTGCAACACATATGTTAATATACCCCTACAGCAGAAATGCCAGAATCATATGCATTTAAAATGGATTTCAGCCTTTTTATTAGTTTATTTATTTATTTGAGAATTCCCTTTCTCAACAATACTCATTTACGGCTGCTTCAGCACAGAAAGTGCAGCATTAATAATACATGTCTAGCACTTGAATGAAACATTCACAGGTGTGCATCACTCAAAATCTACCTTTCTAAGAATCCACCCCCCCCTTTATTACTGATATCATAAAATAATTGGGCTTCTGTCTGTGCTGCCATGAAATATTCAGTGGATGTTTTAAAAACCTAAAACTCTGCAGAAAAGTGAACAGGAAGGTGATTTCGACGTAACGTGATTGGGCACATTGGGTTTGCCACCGCGGTCAACAGTGGGGCCTTTTTCATGCAAGATCACAGAGCAATAATATATCATCATGGCGCCCTACCTAATGTCAGTTTGTTTCTAATGGCAATCCTGTTTCAAGAGCAGCGCACCTGAAAGGTCAGCATCCTTTGATTGCTAGGATTTTTACATGTTTATTTATTTAATACTTTGCAGGATACCCAGATTGCAAACTTCTACTCTTGCGACGGAGCGAATTTAAATCTGTTTACCCATGTTTCGCATTTCAGCTTTTTCATTAATGGATGATTTTTAACACCTGCTGATTTACTGAATCAGACAGGGACTGTGTTGGCTATCCCATTTGTGTTCTATCGGCGTATGGGAGAGCAAAGACATCAGTGTTCTTGAGAAGATGTTGCAACCGGATGGCAAGAGCAAGATTTTAATGCTTCAGTGCCCTTAGCATAGCAACATTCCTCAGTACATAGACTAACCTGCTGAGAGAAATGGTATATTTCTATTTTGCCTGTATTTTAGGGTGCAACAATATTACTGCAGGTCATGGGTTCCGGTACTGTAGAGGTGGATGGGGTGTCTTCCAGATAATCAACAATGGTTGAAAGCAGATTCATTCTTGAACCATTTGTTCAGCATCCACGTTTTTTTTTTTTTAAAAAAAAGATACCAGTCACCTCAAACTTCCTAATTCCTGCTTCTAGTTTTTGCCATTTTTTATCCAATAAAATTTCTCCAAATTCAAACAGATAAACGTATGCACACATCTTAAACATCTTATGTTTATCATGTGCTATTTGCCTCACTTGTATGTCACTTTCGACAAAAGCATGTACCAAATATAATAAATGTAAACGTAAACAGCAGATTCTAATTAATATGAACGAACAAACAGACAGACAGAATGTTTGTAAATTGATCGGTTTGTACTAAAAATAATCTTACACTACTAAGTCATCTTTCGGTGTGAAAATAAGTCTTTTGTGCTGCGGTTTATACTTTTTTTTTTTTTTCTTGCTTGTTTACTTTTTTTTGCTTGACTTCACATGTCGGATTTTGTTTGGATGTATATATTCAGATACAGAGATGAGCTAAATGCACCGACGACTCTTGCATTCTGTTAAGCTAAAAATCTAGTTGCTTGCCTAATGGCACAACGTCATGCATCCAAAGGATAATCAAAAAGAGCAAAAATACTGATCAGTGCAGATTCCTCCGGTGCAGCTAACTGGAAACAGAATAGTTTGCTCTTAATGTCTGTAACATACAAGCATTCCTTGACCGCAAAGTCACTGGTCATATGTCTTATTTTACCTCCACACAATAATTTATCACTTGAATTCTAGTGAAAAGTTCAGGCCGGACTCAAACAAAAAGGCATTGTGCATAAATGTCATGAAGTCAGCTGCAGCTTTGTGCCAACGAAATACTGCTCATGTCTGCTGAGTTTTTACTGCTGCTCTTCTGTGTGGCGAAACAGATATATCTTCTGAGTCATGGAAAGAAGCAATGCATTTGAATGATGAATGAGCTGACACAGGGGACAGGCTTTCTTGACTTTCACAACAAACAGTTCTACTGCTTTCTGATTGGGGAAAGTGGGAGGGTCTTGCTCTCAGGAGGGGAGCCCTCCAATGCCTTGTCTGCAGGCCCCCAGGTCAAGTATTTCGTTTTAACCCATTGGCAGTGGAGTGAATGTAACATATAACAAGACTTTCGAATGGTAATTTGTTAAAATCCCAACTGGAGTAGAAGGCCTATAACCTTTGTTTGTGTTTATGAGAAAAATAACCATGATAACCGAAAATAATGATTTCCTCAATGGCAGTTCATTCTGGGATAGAACTCAGTGTTGTCCAGGCAACTTTATATTGTACAAGCACTCAAATATTTACAGTAATGGTGTAGCTGAAGTCCATAGCTTTTCAAGGCTGCTTTATTCAAAAAGAAAAAAAAAGGCTCCTTCAGCTCAAATAAACATTATTTATGTTGGCTAGTTGACTGCAATGAGAAATATGCACTCCATAAACTTTGACTCATTGTGACCCAAGTATGGTTACTGTGAAATGATGAAGAATCATCTTTCTACTTGGAGTGCATATACAAAGCATCTTTTCACCTTTTCTTTTAGCATCACAGTTTATTTTACTCTTAATTAAATGGAAGTGAATTTGTTCACTCAGATTTTTTTTATGCATTCAGTTTCTGTAGTTATCTGTATTGGTATCAAATTCACAAACACAGTAGAACATAATGTTCCCACAACCAAAAGATAAAAACCTAACAAAAAAATCAGTGAATATGAAGTAAATTTCAACTATAACATTTATATAATTGTCTTAAAGAATGGTTAAAAAAGACATATATTTTAAAATATGCCTGACGATTGAACAGCACACAGATTTGGTAGAAATGGAGAACAGCAGATGGAACTCTTGGGTTAGGGTGAGAAAAAAATGTTAATTCTATTCATAATTTGCAGTTGGAGCTGAGCTCCCACTTTTAGTTACGCACTGACACATATACATGCCATAGGCTTATGCCTTGTTTGGTACGATATACAGATAATGTACGTGAGCATGGGTACTTACATATTCCCGTTGTCATGTCTGCGCATTTTAAAGGGGCAAGCAAAAAAAAGCTAGGATGTCAAAATCACTGACATCAGCATGGGGGCAAAATGTGAATGTGATGACTACGGCGTCGTATGAGCTTTAAGTATTGGGCCAGACAGGAACTTTGGGAGCATCCTGATCCAGCGACCTCTGGCACAGAGACAGTCTCTCTAAATGAAAAAAAAACAATAATAAAGAAAGAATGGGGGTGGGCTGCTTACCAGAATGCACTTCAGTTATGTATTTTTTCTCTCTATTTTCCACATGCCTGACTGTAACTGTGGCCCTTTTGGATTCTTGCATGAGACACTCTTCTGGCACTTCGTGGGCTGCATATAGCTTTGTACCAACAGCCAGTGCCTTAACTCTAAGACTAACTATAATCAATGGCAAAAGGGGAAGCAGTCCTAATCAAATAGCCTTAACCAAATAACAATACCAGCCCTAACCCTTATAGCATGCATCTTTAATCCTGACTCTAGCTCTAACCCTTATGGAAACCCTTACCCTAACCTTGACACTAATGGCTTAACGTTATTAGCCATACTAGTCCTAACCGTAACCCTAAACCTAAACTCGAGCTGTAGTCCTAATACCATCTCTAACACCTGCCCTAGCACTAAATATAACACCAACCCTAACCAGAAACCCTACCTTAAACCGTAATAGAAAAAAAATAAATAAACTGAATATTTATTGGCCCATTTGTACAGTGTTAACGTTTGGAATTTTTCAGTTCAGTTACTTCAGTTGTGAAAACAGATTGAAATTGTGGGGGATGGGCACTGTATGCTCAGATGGTCTCAATCAGGAAACCATGGAATGGGTCTACAAGAACGCTGCCATATTAAGGTAGAGTGTGTGTGTGTGTGTGTGTGTGTGTGTGTGTGTGTGTGTGGTCCAGGTATATCTTACCTTGTGGGGACCAAATGTCCCCACAACATGATGAATGCTCATTTTTTATTTTGTTTTACTGTATTTTATAAAAATCTAAAAATGTATTTTGTTTGGTTACTTGTGGTTATGGTTAGGGCTGGGTAGGGGTTAAGGTTGTCATAGTTAGCATTAGCATTTTTCCCATAGAAATGAATGAGCGGTCCCCAAAAAGATATGATTACATGACTGTACGTGTGCGTGTGTGTGTGTGTGTATGTATGTGCATTGGCATTACATTGATCTCTTTTTGAAATTAAATTTGTGTTGTACATAAATGGAAACAGAAATTGCCGACTGGCAGTTTTCCATGTTTCTCGTAGAATATACTGAAAGCTGGATTATCATGAAATTAGCATGTGTTTTCTGAAAGCTTCTTATGTACAGAGATTATTCATTTGTTTCAGCCCCCAGCTCTGTGTCATCATGATGTGTTCTTTAGTAGCTAGTGATAGGATTTCTCAGTGGACTTTCAGCAGTTACTATCAGTACTGCCAGGCAGTTGTCTGGCTTTCAGCAGTTACTATCAGTACTGCCAGGCAGTTGTCTGGCTTTCAGCAGTTGCTGGTCAGAGGACAGACAAAATTAGCATCATAAACCCTGCCGACAAACTATCATTCGTGATATTAAAACATAGTACAAGTGATAAGCAAGAAGGTCCTCAATGAATTTCTGACTGAGACAGGAATACAAAACATAATGTCATTCGTGAGAAGTGAAAATACAGTCAAAAAATCTTCTGTAACCGGAGCCTATCCTGGTGGATACAAGGCAGGGAATAACCCAGGATGGGGCACCAGTCTATGACATGTTTTTGGACTGGGTTGGGGGGAACCTGGGGAATCCAGGGAACATGCAAGTCCCACACACATGGACCCATGATGGGCATTCAAAATTGTTCAAAAACATTACAATTGTAAATTTTACTGTTTCTCATTAAATGTGCACTTTCCATCCATCCTTCCATCCAACCACTTAGGCAGTACAGAGTCACAGAACCCCTGCAGTTCCACCAGCTATTCTTGGAAGCTTTAATCGAGCGCTCTATAATCCTGTGCAAATAAATTAAAATTCAGTTCTGTGATAGCATTGGGCTCCTTTGCTCTTCACCTGTCTTTCTGGCTTTTTTAATGGTTGCCTTGTTCACTGACAATGTCTTTTTTTTAAGCTTCTAATGGAAAAGCACATTACAGAAGCGATATCCGCAAAGGACAAGGTGAGATCTCATTTATAAACAGTGATGGCTCTCACAGAAATGACTGTCGTCTGCGACTCTAAGTGCGTCTCGTCTGCATTGCCTGTGAAGCACAGCTGAATGCACATAAGACCCTTGTGTCTTAAGTGTGACATGAAGCTGTTTGAAATTTAGGTAACACTTTACTTAAAGCTGTCATCTGTAATGAGTTATACATACCTTCTATAATAATAATAATAATAAATATTAAACATGCAGCTGGGATATTTGGATTTCGGTAGCGATATACAGTATTCACAGCTGTTTTAAACACCTGACGAAAATGCAACCTTGATTACAGCTGTGTATGTGTACACTGAAGTTGTAATGCTAAAAAGACATGACATTTAACTCAATTGTTTAAATATATGTACGTGAGGTCCCATTGTTATCTTTATTCCTGAAGGACTAAGCGTTTTATATAAATGTATGACACTTACTATTTGGTGTATCTGACAGCAACATTTCAAACCAGCAACATCTAAGAATTACATAGAAATGGTTGCACGGAACATTATGCAAAACATGAAAATCATGAAAAGGTGACATGATTTTTGGATTTTTGACAACACATTGATGGAAGCTTGTATGTCCAGACAATAAATAAATAAATAAAGGCCTGTATTAAGTAGAAGCGTTAATTTCTAAGCACATTTCCAAAACTCACACCACGTGATATGTTTTGGAAATAATTTCTGTGGAGTTGTGGAAATTGTTCTTTGCTGGATTTCGTGAGGACTGAGTGAGTTTTGGTTCCCAAGATAGCAACATGACGAGGATGGATGACTGAGATCATTGCGGTCTTATCTCAAAAACAACAAAAAATGGACTGGCTGAGTTTTGGAAATGTGCTCTTCAATTGATGTCGGGATACCGGTTTAAGAAAATCTTTTGTTCTGACATTTTTATATGAATGGGAGAGTTATAACTTCAGGCGTAGACAGACTGAACACCATCAAACATGCTTTCTTCTGCTTTAATTATGCACTTGTGAGAGTGACCTGCATCATAATATCACAATAAATAACCTGCAGTGTTCAGTTTCACAACGGTTTGTTAAGCAGTATCTTACCAAAGGGGATAAAAACCTATGTAATGATACGATAAAAGTCGAGAACAAGCAGACTGAGAGTCACAGTCGTGTAGATTTCTACATTACCTCTACCTTGTAGTTCATCTGTGGCAGATGAACTACACAGGATTGCATTGTAGCACAGGATTGCATTGTAGTGTGGCTAATACCCAAGATCCCAGAAAAAATGACTTCATCCTTTAGTGCGTCATCAGCACATTGTTAGAGACGCATTAAAATCTGCTGTTTTTCTTTTATTTTCACTAGAGACAATATAAATCATGTTTAATGGCTAACACATTTTCTTAAATGAGGCAACCAAACATGTTCTTACTTTCTTATGTGATCTAATTGTCTTCATTTAATCAAATTCATAGTTGACCCAATTATTGTTGGAACTATGCAATCCCCATTGGATACAATTAGCCTTGGCAGTTCTAAGATAAGTCTTAAGGCACAAATTAAAGGAGAAAGATAGCTAAAGAAAAAAAATGCAACTGTAGCACTGATTTCCTGATTTCCGGTAATCTATTGCTGAATTAGTTGGAGTGTTTCATATCATTATATAATCATTTAGGTTAGAGATTACGCTAATTCTGTGTTCTGTTGTTAACGAATTCCTGCCTGCAGGGAGTAATTGCAAATGGTATGTAGAACTTGTCAATGTCTCCCTTCATAAGTGAATTAGATAAAAAACATGACTGTAGATATTTTATGACATACACTAAATAAGTAATTTATATTGTTGCTTCAGCAAGTTCATAACTGGCCTCACAATTAACCAGACCCTGAGGGGATTATGCTGTATCTCACTATACTTTTTGGCAAATTTATTTTTTAATGTTCCTTCCTTCCTCGTCATTCTAAACCGCGGGTATACTGCATCACACGTGGCACATGTTTTTAAGATGCGTCTGTGTGTTCCTGGGGCCACGCACTGCTTTTAATGAACCTTGCCTGAAAGCGTTTCATGCCTGTCTGCTTTCATCCAGATCCAGCCATTTCAATGTTTATGTACCAGATGCGCGCAGTTCTGGGCCTGGATCTGTGTTTCTTCAACATCACATACAGCAAAATTCAGATGCAAGATTCCAAGAAGTAATTCCACTGGTAGCAGAGCTTTCAGATATATTGTGCAACCTATACAGATCTTCCCAACGCTTAGTCAGTACAGGGTCACAGGGCGGCCTGTAGCCTATCTAAGGCAGCACACAGAGCACACGCACACAATGGTTCAGGAGATAACATATTTGTTTGATGAAATCGTGTATTTTTCATGCTTTCTATTTGCAGGAACACGCATGTTCTGACCAGCATCTGGTTAAGGTAGAAACCAAAAAGTGTCAAGCTCTGTGACGTGCTCAAAAACCTCTCTGATTCTCTCTGATTGATCAGCTATGCAAACAGCAGGCAATTTCAAAGAACAGCCCAAATATTATTCTTTAAATTTTGTTAAAAGGGCATAAACAGAGAATCTGGTCTAAATTCCTAGGATACACATTAGCAGAAATTCCCTGTGTAAAAAATGCTGAATTATAAGCACAAATGTGTAAAACAATCTTAGATAATATAAAAACAGATTATTGCAATGTATGTAACTTTTTTTACATTATATGTATAATTCCATGGAATGGAGTCCATGACTCTCATAGCTATCCATCCATCTTCCATAACCACTTATGCAGAACAAGGTTTTAAATTTTGGCCTTGTACTTTTAGTTTTCCCATCTTCCATCGGCTTCCTCTGTACTCTCCCATTGGCTGTCTGAGTTTTCCATAGTTTGCGAGTGGTTTCTACCCTGTGTTGTCTGTCTCCAAGACCACTCTACACCTTCTACTGGCAACACATCTGGAAAATGGACAGAAGTTTGCAATTGCCAACTGCTATGATCCATGATTTTTCTTCTTTGTTTTCCTCTGGCACCCATTTGATTGAATGAACGTCTGGGAAATGTATGATTGCTAGGTAAAGAGAACTAGCCGTTTCAGATTAATTCACTGCCTTTTGCCCTGGCAAGTCATACAAGTAGCACCATTCCAGTTTGTGCAATCAGTGATGGAGGTTCCGAGATGAAGTGAGGAGATAGGGAGGAAGAAGTACATACCATTTTTGGTAAATTTTTTAATTTGCAAATTTAAAAACAATTAGAAGCCCTGTAACATTTTGGTAAAGTAACAATTTTTAAAGACAGTTTCACACTATAGAAAATATTTTCTGGGTAAACCTCTGCCCCACCTCCTCTTTGAATAAATATTGAGTGGCGCTTTACATTAACTGCACTTTCATAATGCATTTATAATGCATTCATGGAACATTCTGTGCACCTTCATAATGCATTCATATAACATTCTGTGCACCTTCATAATGCATTCATAATATATTCAAAAGTAGCTTGTAAGTGTACCATAACATCCTAACATACTCTGGGAGCCATTTATAACTTCAGGGGTGTATTATGCATTTTGGCCACTAGGGGGTGCATTGCACAGGGTGGTTTGATCACGTGAGGATAGGTGGGTATGTGGTCACGTGAGGACAGGTGGGGATGAATAGGTGTTTTCGAACTGGACAGTGTGGATGGCGTAGAGAACACGGTGCAGGGCTTCATAGGCTGATGGCCTCCTCTGATCAGTAACACTCAGGTAAGGATGTTCCCTCAATATCTCCTCCAGCACATATTTCATGTTTGTCTGCCTATTGTCTGTTTGCAGTGTATGTTGAAACAGTATTGCAAAGATTTCCCTGAAATTTGGTGGAGTGATGCTTGACTTAAAATAGGGTTCAGTTCCAGAACAAGTATAACACATTTTTGCACAAAGATGTGTGCAAGCAAATGACACATGCACACCAGACAGATGGACTGGACCCACATCCAAAGAAACACTTAACTATTCATATGCAAACATGTACACATGCTTACTGTCACAAATGTAGACACATCTACACAGACACACACACAGACACACACACACATGTTTGTATTCATATCTTTGTGGGGATCCTTCATCAATTTCTATTAGAAAAGCCTTAATCCCAACAATGACAACCTTAACCCCTACCTACATTAAACTAAAAATAGCATTTTCTTCCTACGTGAATAAGTGGTGCATCTCGGTCCTTTCAGATAACACCAAAGGGAACGTTGGAGCAATTAAATAAATAGAAATATCCACTATAGGGCTGCACTATGCCTGCGATCATGAAATACAACCTTAACCATAAGTAACCAAGCAAAATACAAGACTTTTGGCATTTTTAGTATTTTGATTGCAGTCACAGATTTTTACAAAATTGAGTTTCCCCTTGTGGGGACCAAAAAATCAGGTTTTTATCAGTGTGGAGACATTTGGTCCCCACAATATAATAATTGCAAACACACACACGCACCAGTATTAAATCCATACATCCATCTTCTGTTCCTGCTTGTCCTATTCAGGGTCGCGAAAGTCTGGAGTCTATCCTGGAAGCCATGGGCACAAGGCAGGTAACAACCCAGGACGGGACGTCATTAGGGTGCATGCACCATATACTTTATATTAAATATAAAATTCTCCATATAACCACCATGTTCACATATAATATCAAGGATCCAAAAAGAGTAGGGTCACCCTTGTCCTTCAGAACAGCTCTTTATGGATGCTGTCATAGAAGTCCTGATGTGTGCGGTGGGATATTGGACCATTCTTCAAGAAGAAAAGCCTTCACATCGTTGAAGGATGAAGGAAATGTGCTTCACATTCTGCACTCTACAACCTTCCATAATGGTTCGATGATGTTTAGATCCAGTGACTGAGGTGGCTATGGACAGCATTTGACTTTGTGAAACCACTTTTGAATTAAGAGGGTAAAATGACCTCATATTCTTTAGGCATTATACGACCATGCAGAGCAATCATGACTCCCACAAGATATTTGACATCTTTCAGCTTTCTGCAAATGTAAATTGAATGCAGGAAAAAGGTAAAAGATGATTCATTAGACCATAATACTTTTCCCTCATTGCCCAGCGTTCCAGCTTTCATGTTTATTACACCAGGAAATGCGCATAAACTTTGGATACAATCAATTTCTGACTGACAGCCCTCCCATAATTTCCACCGAAGTGACGCTTGACACAGTTGTTGTTATATATTATAAATGCGGTCTATTTGTGGGATACTTGAATACAGTGATTAATAATTCATAATCCCTTTCCTCAAGGGAAACATATTTCTCTATTTTGTGTGTTTTGTGTCATTGAAATGTATTAGGGCACAAATGTGAATAAAGAAACATATTTATTAAGAACAGTATATGATTTCTTGGTGGTGAAAACGGTAGGGTAATTTAACACTGAAAAGTGTAACAGGCTCTATCATAATGAAATGACACTGATGATTTTTTAGTGTGGGAAAACCTTCAATGAAAAAGTAAATCAATGGAGAGCAGTGTTTGGAATCAAAGCCCTGTATCTGTATAACAGACATGACAAGATATTCTTATAGAAGTCACTCAAAAATGCCATGATGTTGAAGTACTAACCAAACCCCTTTGTTCCTTATTACTAGCTAAGAGTAACAGATACAAATTAGAGATAGGACAGGGTAGCTGATAAATAGAAATTACATGCCCCCAGTAAATACAGCTTGTTCAAAATGTTCTGAATTGTGAGCGATAAGAATTTAACCCTGATATTTCCACTTTGATCTGGAGTAATGAGAAATATGTGAATATTACCAATGTGAGAAAGAACATGGAGAAAAATGTAAAAAAATTTGACATACAACTATATGCAACTATCTGCAAATGCATTAAGCAATTTTCCAAAAATATTTCTTATAGACTGTAGCACAAGATCAAAGACTTATTATGTAATCTAATCCATTATGTATTAATGTGTAGAAATATTCATCCAAATAGCAATGTAAAATGTTAATGTATATTTTGTAACAAAATGTAATCCTACTATTGTCATTTACAATAGGCTACAGAAAATTAAAGAATTAAAGAAAATTCCAACATTCCAGCATTTTCTAACCTCTTTGAGACATAACTCACTTTTGTTCTTTCTGAGATTTGCAATGCATGTCTTATTCAGTAACCATTTCTCTCAATATCCACCTTTCATATCTCAGTATCTAAATGATTTATTGCTCACTCCCTTTGGAGTCAGCTTTTTACAGTTATGAAAACTAGAGAACTAAGTATGCGGCCAGTCGGTTCTCTTCAGTTATACAGTGTACACAGGAAAATAAATTCCATCCATCCATCTTCCGGTTGCTTATCCTGGTCTAGGTTTGGATTGGTGTTAAATTCTGAAATCAATTACTTTGTTGGCCAAATATATTTGCATGAAGATTCATAGGCGTGGGAACAAGTTTTGATGTCAGCGTGCTGAAAGGAGTCGGTACAGTCAATAAAATATTTTTGGTGGTGTTTCCATAGTCTTTTTTGAAGAAAGAATCATACAGCTTCCTCTGAGCCAATGCGAAATAATTACCGTAATGCAATGTTTTTCTTTGGCTCACTGCCCTACAGTACTATGACACTGCATTACCACTAACAACCAGAGGTAGTGCTGAAGCACCCTCAGGATCCCTACTTCCAGCACAAATGAGAAGATTCTTCTTTTCAGAATGGGTAAATTGTAGGTAACAGAAGTCAGTTTCAGATAACTATACCTGTGCTACTTACATTTACAAGAGAATATTATTGTACTTGTTTCATTTTGGAATCATTCTGTCTCACCATGTATCAGCTTTTCCAGCTTAGAAATTTCTAACATGGTGACACCATGTTTCCTCCTATAGCCCACAATGCACTGTACCAAATCTTTCTTTTCTATTTTTTTAATGTATTTTTATGTAAAAATTGTTTTCATGTAAAAATAGACAGTTTTCAAGGCCAAAGAGTCCTCATATTTTGATTGGCACATGTAACAATACTAGTGGGTATAATATTGTATATTATTTAATAAAAATGGGCTGGAATGTTAAGGGGTTAATGTTATTCTTGTCACTCTGTATATTTATTGAAAATACCAAGGTTGAATTATCTGTTTCAGGACCGTGAATAATAATGGAATATAAATCACTCTTCTGGTACATGCTGCCATTCAAAGGCATTTAAAACACGTTTCAATAATTCTGATATAAAAATCTGAAAAATAGGGTTTACCATAGATCTGACTCCTAGGCTGAGGGTTTGAATCTCAAAAGGAAATGGTAATATATGTACATCAGAGGATCTGTGATTTAAAAGGCAGACGTGCAAAAAAGTTATTTTAGCATTTGCACTTGATTTGTATGGCCTGTTTTCAATTCCAGTGTCCAGGAAATACTGGGAAACAAAATTTACAAGACCATGAATAATATTTACATTTATAATAAACAGATGCACTTGTCATGTATGTTTAAGGACCAAATAATGTTGGAAAAAAGCCGATATCCATCCATCTTCCAACCATCCGTGTACACAAAGCAGTATGGGATTCGAACCCTCCACCCATGACCATGCATGCTAATATCACAAGGTAGAGATTGCACAACATCATTTACTCCTGTCCAATCCCCATATTAAAATTTTGAGTATCTGCTGGTACCAATACCAAGTAGATACATTTTTCCTTTTTATCAACTACTAAGAATTAAATGAGATATTTGTATCAATACACTTCAATTAACATGGCAAACTATCTGCATTTCATGCATTGCGAATTAATCATGGAAGTTATCACTGTACACCCCAACTAACCATTTGGAGTCAAAAAGTATACATAAGTTTCCAGTACACAATATATGATGGCGCACAGGTAAAACTTTTAAGTAGTAAATAATCAAACTTTAGAAAGAATACAAGTCTGAAGACATCTCATTTGTATAAATCTTATTGTGTCCAGATCTTCCTAGCCTTACATACATCACACTCTGCAGTTTTGCTCTTTTCTTCACGTTTGCAAAGGTTTGGCACGGAAGATCTGCTCTGACTAACACTTGTCCCCCCTCAACCTTAACACAAAAGTTGATTTATTTCCAATTTCTAAAACAAACACTACTTTGCAGTAGACTATCTATGTCAGATTACTTAGTCATTTCCTATCGATGCCTTTTTATATTATATACATAGATGCATCTAACTTATGCTCCTGTATTGCAAAGTTACTACTTTAAGTACTGGTAAGACTATTTATTGAGCTAATTATTAAAAATGCAAAACTTTGTTCAAAAATCCCACTACCTGAACCCATATCTAGATATACAGTACTTCAAACCCTATTGTAAAACAATCTCTTAAGATTTGAGCTCAATTTAGACGATTTTTTTCACTTAAAGATCTCTCAATATATGCCCCAATAATATTGAATCCAATGTTTGCATCATCATTGATAGATGATGGTCTAGGAATGGAATCACAACGATAAAAGACTTGTATATTAACAATACTTTAATATCTTTCGATGAGCTGCGGGTTAAATATAATATACCACAATCGCATTTTTTTTAGATATTTGCAGCTCCGCAGCTTTATTTCCTCATGTCCTACGCATGCAATTACACGTCCTCCCAACTCCCTCTTAGATTTGATCCTAACACTGAATGTACGCTCTAAAAGACTGATTGGTACGATTTATTCTTTACTAAATGCACACAATTTGAACTCCCTGAAAGTGCTAAAAGATAAATGGGAGTATGGCCTTAATTTGCAAACTTCCGAACGACGTGTGGGAGAAAATAATTAAGACAATTCACACTTCCTGAATTTGTTTAAGGCACGCAGTCATTCAGTTTAAAGTAGTACATCGGCTATACTGGTCCAAAGCTATACTGGCTAAATTTACACCAAATGAATGCGACCGATGCTAGCAAGATCCAGCAACTCTGGTACATATGTACTGGTCATGCCCCAGATTAAGTGAATTCTGGCAATCAATATTTACTGCTATATCAGAAACTGTTCAAAGCCCGGTAGCTGCTTCAAGTATCACCGCAATCTTTGGGGTGATTTAACATGATTCCGTACTCCCTCAACATTCAAGGAATACGATTGCATTTGCAACCCTTAGTTGAAGTTGAAGTCCAGTCAACTTTATGCTAATGAGCTATGACGCAGTTCGGTGGCAACCCATCGGAATGTAGAAATGCTCCGCTAAAGAGAGTTCCACAGAACACAAGCATGTAAACTTTTATTTGGACCAAACATTTCCCAAGCATAATGGAGGAGAAACTGTATGGAACACAGTCAGAGTATAAACCAAAGGCTGCACACATTTTCACAATGTTTCAGGCTAGAAGTATCTCTGATGGAAAATCAGTTCGGTATCTTAACCCCCCCAGTGAGTAGCACTGCCACCTCAGCCCCCCAGGGTTGGGAGTTTCAACAGCTGTGTGGGTGTAGTTTGCATGTTCTCCTTAAGTATGTGGGTTTCATTGGCGGAACCCAGATTCTTTATGCAGTCCAAAGTCATTAGTCTTTAGTTAGTTAGAATGGCTAAATTACCCACAGTGTGTAAATATGCGGGTGTGTGTGTTCTGCAGCAGACTAACGCCCTGATCAGAGGCGTATCCCTGCCTCATGCTGCCCGTGGCCTTATATAGGCTCCAAGCCGGTTGCAGCCCATGAACAGATAAGCAGTTAGATGATGGATGGATGGACTATTCTTCAGTGACCTTTTTAAAAGAATTGAACAATTGAATTGAGCTTTTTTGGCCTCCAGGACAATCAATTCTTCTGTTAAATCACATAGACTGAGGTATTATACAGGAACAAGAATATACAAATTCTCTCTGAGTGTATGTTGAGTTCACCCAGGTCGTGTTTCCCTTATGATAATAACTATTCACTGTGATATTGACTCTTCCCATCATCTGCCTACAGGCTTCTGCAGCTGATGGCCTACTGGTCCTCCAGTGCCCTAAATGGAATTGAACAAGTCCCTCACAGCCAAACTGCCTTTATCTGAAATGAAGTGCACAAGTGCATTTGCTCACATTGTTTAAATTCTTGCCCTTTCTTCAGGAGAGGTCACCCGCCCCCCGCCCCCCAGACAGGTGATTGGTCCAGTACTGGCACATGCTTCTACCTGACCTTGAGGTTTGGGGTCAGATGAGGGGGTTACACATATTGACACAGTATAATGTCCAGAGTAATATACTGGAATATTTTACCTGTTTAGAAGTCAAACCTGTACAACACAGAATGGGAACTCTTAAAGGCGTAAGTTTGGTTTCTACATTGGTACAGACCAAATCAGCTCAGAAGCCCCACACCACTAAACACCCACAATATTGTATGGGACATGTCCCTGCTGCCTGCACCCAAATCTATGCCAAATCTATAAAGAAGAAAGTTTATTAGTATCGTGTGTATTGCATATACCCAATGATTCACAATTTTATACAGATTGCTCTTACCGAATTTCTTTGAGTTTAATCTGATTCATGAATGTTCAGCATGTCAGGCTGCAATAGAATATGCAGGGATAGATGGCCTGCACCACATTTTTCAGTGATGCCAATGATTTTCCCTAAATCAATGCCTTCAGTGGCAAATTCACCCTCATGGCTGATATAGGGATACAGCTTTGACCCTATGCCCTTGGCCCACACACCAGCATGCCCCGCCCTCAGTGATTGGAAGAATGAAGCCAGCCGGTGATGCATGAGCAGCTCATCTCACGGGTATGGGCGGAAAGGGCTTTGTGTGCATATCCTTCCACATACACCCTGATCCTTCAGGCATAAGAGTTTATATAACATCAACATATATGACCTTGAGTCTCCAACCTAGCAGTGTGTTGAAAAAATAAATAGATGAAAATAAAATTACAGCTGGTGGCACAGTGACTCAGTGGGCAGGCCCATGGCCTCACACCTCCAGGGTTAGGGGTTTGGTGGAGATGCCCATTGTGTGTGTGTGTGTGTGTGTGTGTGTGTGTGTGTGTGCGCACGTGCCCTATGATAGACTGGCATCCTGTTCTCTGTGCACCCCAGCCTTGTACTGTACCATATGCTGCCGGGGAAAGAGTCCACATAACCCTGACCATGATAGGCAGTTGGAAGATAGATTGACTAAGGACATCAATATATTTCATTCCTAGAGGAGGAAAAAAAAATTTGATTGGACAGGGTTCACATCAAATTACTTCAACAATGGTCCAACCGCCATGAGATAAATACCGAACATGAATGAGTACATTATAGTATGTTGTTAAAGACATACCGTCGGTATATTTCAGCGCACAGGCAGAGCCATCAATCGCCATTAGATATCTAGGGGTGGAGACCAGCCAGTGCTACATTCTCAGATGCAGAATTAATTTGACTGCACTCCAGATCAATGGAGCCTGGGTTTCAGTGGACCTGCTGACGCAAGTTTGGCTAATACATCAAAGGATTTGCACGGCCACATGCTCTTCCTACTTCAGTTTTCTGAAATATAATCCAAGGCCCCCCACATGTGCATCATGAGGAAGCCTGCACAACCAGAATGAACCCCCACTGGTTAGCAAGTTTACAGTTATTTTCCTGGACATATGTGTATATTTAATATTATGTGATAAACTGGATTATTATGCTACTTGCTGGAAAATAAGTGATATTCAATATAGTTTTTCTGAAAATATCAAGATACTCCAGACTACTTTAAGTATAAAAGAGGTAATTACATTTGATAATGTGTTATAATTCTCTTGTAATGCAACTGTACACTTGGCAGGGACTTTAAAATATACATACCAGCACTGTGGATGGTGCACATATAAGAGGCAGATAAGAGTCAATGACTATCAAGCATATGCTTTTTTTTTTTGTTGTTTTCTTTACTTTTTAGTTTAGTTTCTGGAATAATGTGTAATTTTGTATTCCTTCCCCAATTTATATAGCTGGCTATCTGCTGAAAATATTATTAAATTATTAATAGGTACTTCTTTCCCTGGTATTTGAAACGGTAATTATCCCTGATGATATAAAACACTATGAGTCTTGGCATCTCAGGAGATTTTTAGTTAATTATGATGTTTTTATAAATGCAGAAAAATGGATTACTGATTTCTGTCAGTGCCTGAATAACTTCCAATATAAAATAATGGCATCCTGTTCCACGCATGTAGCATGTCCACCAAAGGATGCTATAACCAGTGGATCAGCCATAAGCAGGAATCGTCAAGTTGTCTGTACATGGACAAACGTCTCCATGGCAAGATTGGAATACTGTATTGATTGAGGATTTATGAATGGATGAATGAATCAATAAACTGACTTCTGTTTCACCAGTACCCGAATATACATCTTTGGCAGGATCTGGAACATTCTTGAAATACTGCATTTGTTTTACAATGTGACATTTGTTAAGATCTGTCATGTTTTATACAAGCCTTGGCCGGCACCAATTAGTAATACATTATGCTGTACAATATAGTTTGAATTGCTGAATGTCAGAGAAAGGCTATGGAGGTACTTATACATACTAATGTTTCATTATCTAGTCTAAACTTTTAATTCTCACATTCTTGGCAGGTTGTCACAAACGTAATCATCTTAATCACCTGAAAACCTCATGCATGCTACTATTATGGTGTGTGTGTGTGTGTGTGTGTATATATATATGTCTCAATTTAGTATCACTAAAATTGATTCTGTGCAATTAAAAAATAAATAAATAAAAAAACATTAATTAAAGCAATTCAGATTGAGTACCTCACTCACACAGTAGGTGGTGCTCCTTAAATGTAAACCTTCAAGGTTAACTTCTCAAATCCAGTTCATCTGTACCATGTTCTGAACTCATACATATATATATACTTATCTTCTAAGCGGGAAGAATTCTCTCGTTAAAATAATAATTGATTTTTTTTTTGCTGAAATTCTTGTGCAAAAAAGAATACCGTAAGTTCCGGAAACTGTAGTGTTTTGGCTAGTGAAAACGCTAACAGCTGTAGTTAGGGTTAGGGCTAGTTTATAATAAATGACAAGCTACTGCATCAAATATTATCAAACAGGGTTGTGTGAATTAAATTTTTAATCAGAAGCCAATCCCCCCTCTGCCTTCTTGTATTGGAATGCTGTCAAGAGATTTTGTAAGATTATGTGTACTTCGGAAGGTAATTGGTCACACCGTAGCTAATTTAGAGGTTTTACAGCTATGAGGGGGAGTATTTATGCAATCAAGATTTTTCTGTTTTTCATTTGTCAGCATAATTTTTTGTAACATTATGGACTATCTGTCTAGATCCAATTAAATCCACTTTAATTCGAGGTTGTAACACTACAAAATGTGAAAACGTTCAATGGGGTGAATAGGTATGCAAGGCACTGTACATACAACATCAACAGTTTCGCCTACCCCAATTTTTACAATGAAATGTAAATACAGCATGATCTCATTCTGTCAGGATGTCAAGGACAAACTGGCAGTTATTTCAAGCAGCTCTGCACAAAATTGCATACCATGAGGTAATTTGAAAGAAAAAAAAATCTAAAATCTACTCGACAGTGAAATAGTGAGCTGCTTCTGTTTCTCACCTTTTTAAAAAGCAATGGTAGGAATAATATGTCCCTCTCCAGTTTAAGAATTAAAATCACGTTAAAATCACACGTTATGTGTTGCGCTAACATTGCCAAGCATCAAAACACAGATTCACGTCAGCATCCAAATCTTCATTTTTTAGCCCTTGTGTGAATGTTTTGTTGTCGTTGTCGTCATGACTTGCTGACTACATGTGGATGTTTGTATCACTGATGCTTTGGAAAGCATGACAATTAATTAATTATGTTTATGTACTGCAGATGTTTTCCTTTATTTACATAAAATATAACATTTAAAATATTACATAGGGCTCAGGGGGGTGGTACATCAGATATTGCATTTGGTTGAGCCCCCCCCCACCACCCCCCCCAAAAAAAAAAAAAACTTGATTTGTTTCCTATGCCCTTGAAAATATGCTAAAATATAACGGCTACTCATCCACCCATCCATCCAGTATAGAGTCTTGGACATATTCCAAACAGCTAATGGCCCAAGACAGGGGAAGACCTTGGATAACATCGCCCAAACATACATAATATTGCACCAGATTTGAAGACCAATGCAGCAAAATCTGGGATAACGATCAACCATGGCAAATAATAAACCAAAATTTATTCCAGTCTTGTCTACCAGAAGTTCACTCATGGACAAACTCAACACCTTTTATGCATACTTTGAATTGCCAAAAATGGTCTCGATTTCAGCGAGTTTCAAATGAGTTCAGACCCACAAAGCAGTCAGTTTGGATGGAGTTTCAGGTCATGTCTGAAAATCATGCAGCAAGCAGAGATTCCACTATTCACCCAGAATGGCAGACCATGTAGTAAAGGACACCAGTCACACTGCATAGTCACTTTTCTCCTTATTAATAGAAGATGGTACAGCACTCTGACCACAAGATGTGGACACAGTATTAATTTCACACCAAATGTGTTTTCACTGTATTCTCCAAATTTTACTTCCAATACATCTCCTGTACATTTACAGAGGGGTCTGTAATCTACATGTAAATATGCAGCCACCCTTGATGTCACCCCACATCAAAATAATAAAAATGAGATATGTGTTATTTTATTTTCTAAGCAAAACGATAGAAGAGACACAGTGTAGCGCACCACCCCAATAAATATAACTGGGCTCTGATGGCCACCCCAATAAAAATGTTATTGCGGAGCCACCGCTTGCTATGCACTAATATGTGCTGTTATTGTCCAAACAAATGCTCTTTAAGGATAAGTGACACCAGATAGGATGTGATAGAAGACAGCTTCAAATAGAAGGTTTAAATAGAATGTTACTATGACAACTGTGATGTCATAATTCAGATAGTATAAAATGTGCTGTAAGCACTTATTCCACTTCAGAACAAATTAAACATCTAAAGAGGAACATTTAAATATGAAGTGGGGCGTCTTAAACTGCTTTAGGCCTCCGGTGGTGGCAGATGAGGCCAGGGAAAATCTGAAAAAGAAGGAGAGCAGAAGAGTAAACAAAAGAAAGAAATTCTTTGTGGAAAAAATGGAAAAGCAAAAAAGATGAAATACCAGAGAGTGAAGTGAAGGAGAGAGCTGAGATCCCTGCTGTGCTGGAGGATAGCAGGAATCAAGCAGTGGAGGAAGAGAAGGATGCGGACATGAATGTGGTGGAGAAGGAGATAGAAGTGAAAAAGGCAGTGGTGGAGGTGAAAGAGTATAGGAATGAGGAGTTGGAGACAGATCGAGGCAGTGCTGAAGGAGAGAGAAAAGATGTAAAAGGCAATAAAAGAGATGGAGGATGAGATCGAGGACATTTTGTTGAAGTTTAGAGGGGTAAAATACAGTGGAGGAGCATGACAAGTAGGCAGTTGTGGAGGAGGTGGAAGTGGTGGAAAAGGCAGTGGAGGAGATCAAGGCAATCTTGGAGATGATGAATGACAGGATGAAGGCAGTGGTGGAAGAGTTTGAACATATTGACCATCAGTAATACTAATTCAAATACTAATTTATGAATAAGACTAATAAAAACTGGACTGAATGGCATTTTTATTCTGATGGGAGATTGCTGTAGTCATCACATAATGTCAGTCATTTTTCAAATATCTGACAAAGGAAGTTACATGCACATTCTGTCTCTGTAAGAAGCTGCCAAATCCACATTCTAAGCTAACTGCAATCAGGACTTTTTATAGTTAAGGAGCAGACAGGCCTCTTGGTTCTTATGTTAAGGGATTTATATGATTATACGATTATAATGTTCATTATTATCATCTAAATTTTGTTATTAATGTATGCTAAAGCTGTTAAGATATGTTAGGATGTTAAGGTATACTTACATGCTGCTTATTCTAAGGTTCTATGAATGCATTATGAAGGTGAACTAAATGATCTATGAATGCATTATAAAGGCATTATGAAGGTGCAGTTAAAACGCCACTAATTACACTGTAATTTTGCTCATTATATGGTGCCCTTTTATGCCCTTGGTACATGCACACTTTATATACCTCATCCTATTTTTCTTTATGCCTGCATTTTACTTGAATTATATTTCTCCTGTATTGTGTTTGGATTCCTTACTTTCATTTGTGTTTTATTGTATTTCTTGTATTTATTATACTCTTTCCTTTTAGTATTTTAAAGCTTGAGAGTTATGCCTTTTCACAACAATTTCCCTTGGGATAAAGAAAGTTTTATGCCTTTTATCTTTTATCATCTTCTCTAATCTTAAAATGCATGTCCATTATGGTGTCATTTCATGTTATTTGTTATTTATGATTTATTGTTTGCTGCTTTACTTATTGTTTTGGAGCATGTGAGCTAGATTTTCATTGTGCTGTGCACACATATCAATAAAATAGCTTGAACCCCTGAACCACCTTACATACTGTTTATCCAGGACACCGATACACTGAGGCTGCGGCCTGTCCCAGGCCCGAGATATGGGAACACCCTGCACAGCATGCCAGTGCAACGCGAGCCGCACGCCTCCCACATACACAAATGCAGGCTAAATGCAATGTTGGGATGCCAATTTGCCTAATTGCATGTTTTTGGACTGTGGGAAGAGACGTGGAAATAAACAGAGGGTGACAAACACTAAGAGAATATCCAAACTGTACTCATACAAGAGTAAGGCAGCAAGATTCAAAATCCGATGAACATACAGCACTTGGCAAAAGTCATAGGCTGTCAAAGAAAATGTCTTAAGCTATTTATCTGGAAAGTAAGTGTATATTTAGAATTAGAATATATGCAAATTAACAGTAACGCAATAAAAAAATAACAAGAACTCCTCCTGTTTTCTAAAAGTCATTGATATCTTGTTAAATGGCTAGAAGAACACTGCTTCAGTTCCCACACCTCTCCTGAGGGGCACCCCAGTGAGTCAACGCATACATTAAATTTCACAACCGGCTCACTTAATTCATTAATTAGTTTAACACGTGAATGAAATATCGATTAGCCATCCAAGGTGTGCTTATCCCTGCCCTACCCTATCCCGCTCAGTTATTTTCTGTTTGGCTAGCTGATGTATCTGGCCCTCTCATCCCTAGTGTTTGAATCCATAGTGATTATTGATTGCCCCCACCTGTTTCTTGTTACTTGTAGTTTCCAGTGTCTGGCTCACTGTCAATGGCCCACACCTGTTCCTTGTCTAACCTTCTTTTTGCCTGTATGTATGTGCATGCCCTGTTCCTCAGTTGGGTGTTGTGTTGGTTTCTATGTGGTCCTTGCTTGTGTTTCCTAAATCTGTGTTTTCTGAACTTATTTGGTATACGTTTTGTTCTTATTTTTAGTTTTGGTAGTTGTTTTGACCCCTAGTGGTCCCCTTTGTTCTTAGTCCGTTGATCCGTTCTCAATAAAAACCCCTTGTTGATACCAAGACACACCGTGGATCGTCCCTTCCATCATGCTGTGTCATAATAGAGTTAGTGGTAGAGTCAAAAAGTACATGGGTGTATTGGATGGTTGCTGTAAAACTTTGGTGACTTTAGGAGAGGTTTTGAAATGGTTAAGCTGACACACTGACAGACATGATATCATCATTTTACACCAACATGAAGTTCATTTAAAGAATGTTTTCTTTCACTGCTTAAGATTTTTGCACAGTACTGCTGCACACTGAGCCATAATGAGCTCTGCATTCTAGAAGTTTTGATTTTGTATTAATGTGCCATTAGTAGGTACATTTTTTAATATCACAAGTACATGTTAGTGCTTAACTAGCTCACATTAGCTGCTTTTCAGCAGCAAAAGTATTTATCTTTGTTAATGTGCCAAAAAAAAAATCATACTGTAGAAGTCATGTGATAGACTGCCATTTCTACACACAGTACCAGGGGTGGGATTTGAACTAAATTAAATATGAAACATCCCAGTACCATGTCATACATGTTTGAATCTAGCCTTTAGGAATGCATTCAGTTTGATCCTGTGAAATATAAATATATTCTCAAATTTCACAAATATTAAACGCACAAAAACTTAATATATTACAAACATGAACATGTATGTTAAAATTTCAATGAGCAATGTTCACCCTGTATTGAATATCTGTCCCTCCTTTAACTTGATTTCCGAATTTTTTTTTCACTCTCAAAATATATCGGTTACGCTTTACATTAACTAGAACTTCATAAAGCATTCATTACGCCTTAATAGAACATTCAGGGCATTGTCATAATACATTCATAATGCATTTATAGAACAGTCATAGTAAGCATATATCTATACCTTAACATCCTAAAATACCTTAACAGTTTTAATATACATTAATAACAAACATTATCAGATTAAATGATTATAATGTTTGTTATTATATAATATTTGTTTCAGTGTATAATAAGGCTGTTTAGGTATGTTAGGATATTAAGGTATACTTACATGCTTCTTATGAATGCTATATAAATGCATTATGTAGGGGCATTGAATGTTCTATGAATGCATTATAACGGTATCATGAAGGTGCAGTTAATGTAAAACGTTACCAATATATCTAATACTTCTTTTTGATCCATCTGTTTTCCGTACCTGCTTTCCTATTCAGGGTTGCAGGGTTCCAGATTTTTTACTTATCCAAACATGAATTTTATTAGTACCCAAGTTGTCTTACAGCATTTTTGGGTTATCCGATATTTTTGTGGCCTATATCACAGACAAAATGCTCTCAGTCCTCTTCATATGCCTGTCGATAATCGTCACCTGATAGTAAATTAATAAGTACTCTTTATAAGAACATGATCACATTCTTAATGGGTTCGTAAGGTTTGGTTTAATTCTGAATAAACTTGTCTCGGTTAGGAAACATATTAGGTTCAAAAGCTGAGTGAGAGATGTCTCTTCTTAAGGGTTATCTTTCTGTATGACAGGCTTATTTAAAAGCTACGGTATCAATGCCATAATATGTTCATATGATTCAGAACCAAGATTAGCTACTTTAACTTCATCCGTCTATCCATCATCCATTGATCCATCCATCCATTGATCCATATTTGCTTGTCCTATACTGGGCCACGGGGTGTGAAGCAACGGGCACAAGGCAGGGAATAATGCAGGATGGGGCACCAACCCATCGTAGTGTACTATAACTCACCTTCATTAATGTACCTGACCGTAGATAACTGTGGAACATGACAAGGAAACAAACTTACTCAATAAGTAGATCTCTAATCATCCAGGCTGCTAAATCATTAACAAAAAGTATGGGAAATAAATGAACAAATAAATTAAGTAAAAACCTTGGCCATAATTCAAGAAACCAGCAATTTCCCTCTAAATGCTCAATCTTGTTCCTCAGTTGTGTTTTGTGAAGCAGAAATTTTTGTGGAAAACATGAACTGCTAATCGTCTATTTTATTCTGCTGTGAGTGGGCAAGTTTTATTAAATCCAGCATGAAAGCAAAGCCTCCAGTGACATCTACTTAACATCAGGATTTCATATAATTAAAAGTGTAAGAGGGGAAACAATAGGCTTATCCCTTGCATATATCCTGCTCTTTAACCAATGTTCATATACATAATAAGACAGAGAAGACTGGAGGGGTAACAATTATATAATTGTCAAAAACGTTTTCCAGTAACTGGCACAAGTAAAGCAATATATCCTGTTCCTAAATTTGCCGGTGCATAGACAGCTCTGGAGAAAAATAAGAGACCACAGCAAAAATTCCAGTTCCATTCACTTCTCAATTCATGGGTGTGCATCTGTGTAAAATACAAATTTTTTTGCAAACTCCAGCCTGGCTCTTCCCTGCTTCTCATTGATGAAGGGCTTCTTCCTTGCTTTATGGAACTTCAGTCGTGCTTCCAGGAGCCTGTTATGAATTGTCCTAGCAGTGCACTTCACACCACATAATGTTTCCCATTCTTTTTGAAGGTCACTTGAGGTCATCCTCCACTTTATGAGGCACTGCCGGATAAGTTGACAGTCATCTCTGGTATTAGAAAGTTGCTTCTGCCCTCTGTTTGCCTGGTTTTTGGTTATTGCCAGTGTCTCCAGCTTCACCTTGTTCCTGTGTTCCGCTGTCTTACAAACATTGAGCCTGGAAGCAAGCTGCCACGCAGTGTATCCTTCTGCAAGCAGAACCAGGATTAAATCAGGATTTAAAAATGCATTTTTTTAATATAGAGTGGTCTCTTCATTTTTTCCAGAGCTGTATATTTATTAATTTCCAAATGCCACACGTATGAGTCAGATACGTGATGTAGAACACAATTAGGACACAAAAGAAAGAACTTTCAAACAAAGTTCAGAAAAATCGTTGGTTTCTTTAGTGGCAAGAGCATAGTATAATCACTGGAAAGAGCATCATTATCAGTATGGCTTTGACAATGTTGCTGGAATGTTCCAAACAACCACCATGTGTGAAGATAGATAACATCATTAAATTCCTACAATATGAGTTTGGGATGCTGTTGCATAAATCAGTCTCAAATGAAAGTCTGTTTCCAGCAGTTTTAGAAAATGTGTTTATATACTTAAAGATGACATGATCAGGATAACTACTGTCTTGACCAAGTAGCTTGGAAACAGTTGGTTTCTTCATTTCTGAAAGAAAATGCTTCGGATACTCATTAGGTACACCCAAAATGTCTTAAATGGCAATTAATAAATAAACTGACTAATGAATAAATAAGACTATGAATGTCCGCTGCAGAAGAGATGAAATTTACCCATGCCTCTTGGCAGATAAATGATATTTGTGCATCCATAAATGACGATATACGTGCTATTTTCACAGTATTTATTTGCATCCTATAATAAATTCGGCATTTGATTAGTTTTTAGAAATTACTGTACAATGCTGATCTTCAAAACCACATTACAGCAAAAATTATATGATTATATCTCACTGTAACCATGAATAAGCCATCAAGCAGGACGGATTGATGGATGGATAATTTTATATACTTTTACTTAACAAGATCTGGAACACGGAGTAAGATACTGACACTCAGACTCGCAAAGTTGGTAACAAGATGTCACAAACCCTAGCAAAAAGCTCGTAGACAAAGCACCGACACATCACATCCAGGCCGACACACGTGGAAACTAGCCGCCAAACCAAATCAAGCACTGAGTCTTACCACTCAGATAACAATGAGATGTAAAAGCCCCAGGCAAGGTGACTTCTGGGTCAGAGCAAGGTCACATGACTCTTCGTCAATTCTGCAATCAATATGCAGCACTGGTGCAGCCCTGCATTTGCTTTTTCTATGTGGTTCACTCTGACACACATCAGAATCAATGAATTACCATCATTATAACAAGTTTTTCACTTTCTGTGAAAGTTTTTCACTTTGTGCTATCAATAAAAGACATATTACTGTATACAGCTGTGGAAAAAATTAAGAGACCACAGCAGAATTTTTTGTTTCACTTATTTCTCAATTTATGGGTATGTGTCTGAGAATAATATATATATTTTTTGCTAACTACAGCCTGGTTCATCTCTGTTGCTCATTGATAAAGGGCTTCTTTCTTGCTTTATGGGACTTCAGTCCTGCTTCTAGGAGGCTGATACGAACTGTCCTAGCAGTGCACTTCACACCTGCACTAAATGTTTCCCATTCCTTTTGAAGGTCACTTGATGTCATCCTACAATTCATGAGAAACTGTCAGATATGTTAACGGTCATCTCTGCCATTAGAATGTCGCTTCTGCCCTCTACCTGGCTGGTTTCTGGTCGTTCCCAGTGTCCCCTGCTTCACTTTATTCTTGAGTACTGTTGTCTTAGAAATTTTGACCCTGGAAGCAGCCTGCTGCTCAGTGTTGCCTTCTGCCAGCAGAACCAGGATTAAATCAGAATTTCAAAATGCAGATTTATTTCAAAATATAGAGGGGTTGTATTCCTTATTTTAAATTGTTACAGAAGATGTTTTTTTTACTATAAATGTTTAAATTAGATGGAGACACAATTTTGTAACCTTATTACGGCCTTACTGAACACCGCTCTACAAAATAGATTTGAAGGCTTGTCTCACATGCAGCTTCAGTGGCTAAATTTTAAGAGCCAACTGATGATTAGGATTCTTGTCCGAACACAGCTGAGTTGCATGAATACAAATAGCATCACCAAACGTATAACAGATTAAACATAACAAATATACAAAGAAACCAAACTTAAACTAAACTGAATTTTAAAATGGGCTGTTTTTGTGGCCTTTATCAAAGGGATTGGAATATTTGAAAATGCCTTTATGAGCTACTGATGTCAGGCAAATTCAGCTTGAAGGCCACTGTCTTTGAGGATTCTGGCATTTTCTGCACCTTTCTAGTCTGGCAATGCCAAGCTTTAAGTCCTAGAAAGAGAAAAAAAATCATTCATGTCGGGATAAATATGTATGAATGATCCACACTGGCGTGGTATGCCGATCTCTCTAAAGCGCTTATCATCAGACGAGCTGTTTCTTTATACAACCAAATATGGTCAAAGCCTTCTCTGTTACCAGGCAACAGCTGAAGCTCTTCAAAGATGTGGTTGCAGGGTGTTTCATTGGGAAATTGGGCTGCCATGACACACAAATAAATAAATTAATTAATAGATGAATAAATAAATGATTCATTAATTCAAGGTGCAATTAAAAGGTAATTTATGAAAATGTGCATATCATTCTGGATAATTAGGTTGGAACCGTACATATTTTAATCCTGACAGGCATTGTTCCTTATATTTTATTACCCTTAAATAGAAAATATATAATAATAAAATATATACAATTCAAAATATGTATTTCTTGAAGCTGTTATTCAGACCCACAGGCATTATTTTAAATAAAATCCAGTTTAAAGATAGTACATGTTAATTGTAAGAACTGGGAATTTTACAGGAATGTCACATACATTCAAAATCCATTTCCAGCCAAGAGTATGGTGGAAAGACATAGAACACAACAGCCCATGGGTGCTAACATCTACCAATCAGAGAAGAAGGCAAAAAGCCTAAATGGACATCTTCCCACCATTGTGTCAGTTACTAGAAGGTCTATGAACAAAAGTACAATGGACATGGACCAGCTTGCGTATTGAGATCCTGGAAGTCCGATGGCAATGGAGGGAAAATCTGCAAAACAAGTAGGAATCACTGCTTCACTGCATTGTGTTTACATATTTATTGTAATGCTACCATTACATTGTGTTTACATATTTATTGTGGTAACTGTGCTTGTATTTACTGTCTTATTGAAGCACCTTAATTTGTATTTGTGTTATGCGTTTATTTTGTGTGTACCGGGGGCTGGAAGAACATGCAAGATTTCATTGTATTGTTATTGTATACTGTACATATAACAATAAACTCTTGAGTTTTGAATCCAGAATGTATGATGTTATTGATATAATCCAGATTGTGCGCAAGTGTGATGGAATGGCCTGACCAGAGATTCCTTCAACTGTGGGCCCTGTGCTCTCTGGGACATATTCCTAGATCAGCATGACCTGGACAAGCGTTTGGAAGATAGATGAATGATTGACCAGTCTCAACAAAATAATGCACCTCAAATATTGCTTAAAAGGGACACAATTCTGCTGCCAGCCGAATGAATCAATTTTTGAAAACAATCTGGTTTAAATGCTCTTTCGTGAATCTCTCTTGCTGTAAGATCGCATTCCAGACAGCACTTCGCACTTTGTGTTACAGGCAGTTGATCAGATTGACAGTGATTTGAATTCCTGTGCAGCGTTAACTCACATCAATGGGCAAATGGCGATGTTATACAGTCACTGAAGACATAGTAGAAGCAAACAGTAGCCTTTCAATGATTTGAAAGGAATATTAATTGGCAGTATTCTTACAAGGGATGTCACCCTGCCCCAGCTTATTCCCTACCTGGTGCCCATTATTTCCAGGATAGGCTCCGGACTGCTGCAAGCCTGCATAGGACAAGCAGAATGAACTTCCATCACAAGGGAACGTAGTATATTCATTAAAAATCAATACGTAATACATACAAAATACATAAAATCTACCTCTATCTATCTATCTCTATCTGTCTATCTACAATCTGACACATTTATATTTTCTGGTACATTGTTTAAAGCATTTTTACTTTATTTAATCCAATCTCTGCACAATTTTTTTGTTTGCTATTTATGTTACTCCTCTTTGTGTTATATAGCCTGACACTTCACTTTAATAAACACACTATAAAATAAATATGAGGCATACCTTCATATTATCCAACTATAGAAAATCATGTACGTGTCAAACACCTGTTATTTTAGGAAGTTAAAAGGGAGTAAAACAAACTGAAAATCATTGACAGAGAACAATTAGCTTAATGGCATCCATCTATTTAATAAAAAAAAATGAGGAAAAACGTGCAGAATGTATAGTAGACTACTGTACTGCTCATATAATGCAATATAATGTAAAAGTAGTGATAGTAGTAATAGGAATCAACAGAGCAAGCAGCTTTACAAAGACCACAGTGACTGCTCTAGTTACAATATAGAAGTTATTTCCTGAGCTTGCAAAGGAAACTTGTTGAAAGTGCTTTGATCCATCTGAACATTTTAAATGCCTATGATAAAGCAATTTCCCTCCCAGGTGTAGGCACGGAATGAATGGTAGAGGTTTGATGTCATACTCACTGAAATTTCAATTTCAGTCATTTCTATCTTTCCACCATGCCATTTCTTCCTTCTTTATCCATCTTTCAGTGATATCCCAAGTGAATAGCGAGGAGAAAAGTGGTCCACTGGAACATTTGCAAAGAGAGGAAGATGGGAAAAAAATGTCACATTTCATAAGACTCAAATTGGGAATCCTCTGAGATATTCAAAAACGGAGTTCCAAATGAGAATAGACATACCTAAAATATACTGCCTTTCCCTAGGAATTCAACAGAATCATAGAACTTTTCAACTTCAAGCCAAATCGTTTAGATCCTACATGAATATATATCACTGAGGAAAGATCTGCAAAAGATAACCAACGAGGTTATCATCAGGAGATAGCTGTGTTTCTTTGTACAGTACATATACTCAAGGGTGGATCTAAGGGGTATTCCCCAAATAAATATGTCACCATCCCATATCAAAATAATAAAAAAGAAATGTCCATTATTTCATTTTCCAAGTGGGACCACAGAAGAGATACAGTAAGGTGTGGACATCCCCATAAATCAAACCCCCACTAGATAATGTGCATGCACATTAGAATCTTATACATTCTAAAGCAGGGCTATTCAAATCACGCTCTCAAGGTCTGAGCCCTGCTGATTTTCCAGCCTTCCTTTACCTGTGAGCCAGGTGTGAAGCCTCTGGCCAATCAGAATCAGTCATTATTAAACTAACTACCTGGGAGAACTGAAAACACGGCCTGGATTTGGAATCGAGGTTCAGATTTGAAGAGCCCAGTTCTAAAGTAATGGCCATTAACAGAATGTAGGAATAATGTGTTTTACTTAAACTATGATGATATCAACAGTCAAGCCTCTCCTGACTGAGCCCGCTTTCTGGTAATGACGGTAAAATGGATTGCATTTATATAGCGCACTTTTTTGCTACTCTTCCGAGCACTCAAAGCGCTTCACAGTTATGCCTCACATTCACCCATTCACACACCAGTGGCGAAGGCTACCATGCAAGGCGGCAACCTGCACACCAGGAGCAATTTGGGGTTCAGTGTCTTGCTCAAGGACACTTCAATGGGGTCAGGAAGAACCAAGGCTCGAACCTGCAACCCTCCAGTTGCCAAACAATAGCACTTCCTCCTGCGCTGCCATCTACATGATGACGTGCCTTGAAATCTCCAGTAGATAAGAACCTTCTTCCTCTCATTATATCGTTAGATGTTGACTCTGTGCTTTCATTGAAACTGCATCTGTTTCGCCCTTGACCATCAAAAATACAAAAGGTTTAGATGTTTGTATCATTTTGCCACTCTTTACACAGGATCCACTAAATTTGTTCAAACAACATCTCTACCATTTGACAGGATGGCCCAGCTGAAGACAAACCGCAATACTAACCCAGATTTTTCTTCCTTGTGTAATATCAGTCCTAAACCTTTATTGAGTAAAATTTTATTGCACCTACACTAAATGTCCCGCTTTTACTTTTGTGTTCTGTTTTTTTGTGTTCTCTCCTGTCAGCAAGCCTACCTCATATATTGTTGATGTATTGCAAACAGACTGGGAAGATTACTATATAAAATATATTTATCTGAATCTTTAGCAAAAACAGGCGAAGTGTGAAACAAAAAGTACATTTTGTGAAAAGCCTCTTTAGTCAATGTCTGCTGCTGGGATTGTAGGAATTTCTCTTTGTGTTTCCATAATATTCTCCTCTTCTCTTTTAACATGTTAAGGGTAGGATTTTGTCTATTGAAAACAAAAGACCTAAATTATAAATAAAGCGTGTTGAAAAAACAGGATGAGGACAAACCCAAACAAATCTCATCCTGATCATCCCATCTTTTCAAGGGAGTCATAATCACCAGAGTGATTATGATCATGCTTCAAAGCTTCACTAAGAATAGATGAGGATCATCTCAGAAGTTGACAGCCTTTGCTTTCTTCAAAACAAAAATTCTCCACTGAAAGGCAGCTGTGCACTGAGCTCATAGACGTCATAGAACATCCAAATTAGACCTGAGAGATGGCTCGGCTGAACAATTAAGGGAGAAAATATTACACATGAAGACAAAAATACAGGACATGACATAGAGTTGACTGCTGAGAGTTTAGGTGAGGGGGAGAAAGGTGCTTGCAAGTATGTATGCCAAATGCAGTCATAAGAATATTTAGTCATAAATAAATGCTTTCATGTCCCTCTACCATAAACAATTTAGAACACACACACTTCCCTAAACTCTGAAATGTCTTGCATTCATATTTAATTGTTTTCAATTACAGCATTCTACATTCAAATGGCCACTATGATTAGACGTAAGTGTGATGAACAACAGTACATCCTGTCATGTGTCATATACATGAAAATTTTTTCCAGTACTTATTTCATTGTAGACTGACAGCAATTTTTACCATCTATATTGTACACTGTATTGTGGCCCATCCCAATTCTAATCCTGCACACTTTATACAATGAAGGAAAATAATTCTATATAAATTACTGTCGTACTGAGTTGCTAAGTTGCCTCAGACTGTTCCAGTATGTTCATGCAAATTATAGCTGGGATAATGATCCTTTCTCTTTGGGGTATTTACTGTATTTATGTAAATCCATCTTAATTTACATAATGCACACTGTAGTCTTCTGGGGACTTGAACCACAGAACTTTACAAGCATATGTTTATGGACATAAATTACTGCCTAGGGTTAAGCTATATAGACATGTAGTTGACATGAACTGGGGAAATAAATGTCATTGTGATTCATTTGCGTAGTTTATCATTGTATATAGCTCTTGGAAATTGATAAAGCAGTTCAGCTTACGGATCGTGCCAACAGCTACACCTTTTGAGGATTTGAACGTACAGCCTTCTGCTCAGATGTACTATTTCTTGACTGACAACTACTAATGTCAGCTAAATGATGTTATGCTGACAATAGTAAACACTAATCAACATTTTCTATATTTGACCTCTTTTGTCTATGATTTCCTTGTACTTCCTGTAATGACTCTCTTCATAGATAATTATCTCTAACATAAAAAAGAAAAATCTCTGAATCATCTCTGAAGCATCATTAATATGCATCATACAGTATATGACATTAACAGTTCTAAAAGTGGTTGTAATATGTATTTTAAAATTAATGTGATGTCAAAAAAACTCTTAACTCAAAGGTTATGTATGCATTCAGTTATTTATTTTTAATGAATATAGCCTCTTGAATACAGCTTCATTTGTCTAACCTGTATTTGTGGATCGTTTAAATATTGACTTGTTTCATGACCACAGCATGCATCCTAGTGATTTAATGAATTAAAACTGATCTTTTCTTGAGTACGGAAGAATTACAGTTTTATTGATTTTTAGTTGTTCCACACCCAAAAGTGCCCCTTTCACTCAAAAACTATTTCAGAATTTCCAAAATAATTGGAAACTGAGTTTTTAGAGACAGAGTAACAAGTATCATGTAGGTTTTACAAATAATATTAATTGATACTTTATTGATCCCCATGTCGAAATTCTCTTTACGCCTCCCTCAGCTTGCTCTCTGTAGGTAAGCAAGCTGGCCACAAAGGGCAGCCACCCATAGCAGCACCTATGGAACGGGGTTAAGGGCCTTGCTCAAGGACCCGCAGACGTGCTGGGGCCAGCCTCAAACCGGCAACCATCTGATGATCTTAGGCACCGAGGCTTAGTCCACGGAGCCACACACTGCCCCAACACTTAGATATATTCACCTAACTGAGCATAGTTGCTTGTCACTGGGGCTGTACCCTCAAGGGTCTGCCAACTGTATCCTAGCTGTAGGTACCTGTACCTTTTAGTCTAATTTAAAGTACAGAAATGGACTCTAACGAATATTCCTAAGGTACAAACAACATTAATGTACCCCCAATGGTACAAAAATGTTCATCATACTGTAGTTCATTTCTGTATCTTAAAGGTACATTTACCCTTGAGGGTACAGCCCCAGTGAAAAGGAAAGGTACAAATTGGTAGTCTTTTTTCTGACAGTGTCTTGGTGAATTGGCATTTATCTAAAGATGCATCCATTCTCATTCTTGGGAATTACAAATGGTTAGACAAGATCAATACATTTGATTTTCCAGATCTTCTTCCAACATTATCTGTATTGCAATACAGGCATTATATAACACAATATTTTGTATCTGAGAATGCTTTGATTCAAGTGTCCGCACAGTACAAAATAAAGAAGAGTCAGCCTTATTAAACTTCAAAGCAACAAAATAAATATTAATTATGTACATAGACTTTGATTCCAGTTATTGCTTTGTTAAAAAAAGGATCACAAGAGAGATCAATGCTGTTGAAGTTACAGTGAAGCATTTTCTGAAAGCAAAAATAAATTCTCATCAAATATTTATAGTCTCTGAGGAGCTGGAACAAACTGTTGACCTTGTCATATTCTGTAGACACCGTAAATCAATTAATAAGATCACACGCTATGTTGACCTTTTATGCTTTGCCCTGTTCATGGTGCAGATAAAAGTGCGTGCGTGTCTTTTAGCAATAGTAAATAACCTGCAAAATTTAAACAATGCACAATGACACAAGTGAAAGCAGATTAAATTTAGGGTTTTAACTATGGGGATTTGAAAATGCCAGAATGGGCAGTGCTCAGTGCTGAGAATGAATTGCTTCAGTAGATACTCAGCCATACTCAGCCCAGTGACAGCTACTCTGCTGTTTCTCCCCCTAACTTTTTGCAGCGGTAGTTAAGTCTCTATTGGCTCTAATTTCTGCTGTATGTTTTCTGAGGAACTTTTAATCACTTCCACACTTGCATTAGAATTGTACATGAATGAATAAATGAATAATTGAATGAATGAACGTATGACACAAACCAACTTGCAGCAGTCATTCTTCATGAGTACTTCATGAGAAACCATATATATGCCTGTGTGTATGCATAGAACCAGTTTTAAACATCAGTATTCATTTCCTCTCTTTCTTTTGTTTAATTTATTTGGCATTTAATTTCAGCTTAATTTGTTCTTTTTACAAATTTCCAGTGCCCACCCACACACCCATCCATCCATCCATTATTCAGTGTAGGTTCATAGTGAAATTGTGTTGAAAATGTGGTGTTGAAAAGGGTAAAAATAACCACATACTCAAAAATCATAGTTTTATTATCCTGTCCACTATAATATTTTACATGACTATAGTCCTTCGCAGAATCTGTTCATGCATTCAGTGACACAGACATAAAGAAAAAGTGTGTGAATGAGAAATGATCTCTGGTCTTTATCTGAGGTATAGATCTACTCTATTCTAGTTGCTGTTCCAGAAACCTTGAATATTTTTTCTTTTACAACTGCATGTTCAAAAGTGCAAAGATCACATTAAATATGCATTAATATACACACTGGTACGTCCCCCCCATCTGCTTTGAAGGAGGTTTCATTTTCGAAGCAGACTTGTCCGCCGTGGGAGGAGAATCATCACAGATGTTGTGTTACCTACTTTGTTCACTTAAGGCAAAATCATTTTTATTAGTTCAGAATCTAACAAGCAGGTAGATAATTTGCATGTTTGGGTCATTCACCCCGGTTATTATCCATAGATAAGGTCATTATGTGTTTTGTCCTGATGTGTTTTACTATATTTGTGTAATATATGTGGCCTGTGTACCAGCAGAGTATATCTTATTCATAACAAGCCATAGGAAATGATGTACCACAGTACTTCACCAGCTCATCTGACAAAGACCATCACATTAAGTGGGGTTTGGGTGGTTGTGGCAGGTATGGATGGTGATTCACAGTGAGACAATACGATTGTTCCCAGAAAGGTAGACACTAAGGCACCTTGTCTCACATTGTTTTTACATTCGCAATGGATTGCATGGCTATGGGTAAATCGCATAGCATGAGACAGTAGCTAAAAAAAATGTAAAAAAAAAAAACTAAAAATAAAAAAATTCATTACACTATGTTCATGACTTTTGTTTGCTCTTTACACTATGAAATTAATCTTCAGAATGATATAATGTTGTTGGATTCCATTAAAATATAATAATCTTATAAATGCTAATGCTACTTTTTCTTGACGCTACGACTATTTCACTTTTTTGACCAGATGGTTTTCTTGCATACCGAGGTGGCAGCGTATCATGCTAAATTAGCTGAACATGCAAGCCGTATGCAGCAATGTGATGACAGGACATGGTGCGACAAGAAAATGCATGTTTTCACCAACCTTTGTCAAAATATTTGTCAATGGCAGTTCTTTGGTCTTGTTTTTTTCTTAAGTTGACATTTCTCCAAGTAGTGAAGTGCATTTCTGTTTGTTCTGGGCTGTGTGGAATCTCTAGAGGTGCTGAGGGAATGGAGAATATCCAGCAGTAGCCAAAGGGGAAAAGAGCACAATTACCCTGGACTGTGTGCTTTGAGCTTGGAGCATGCCAGATCTCTGACTATGGTTTTTGATGGTCTTCCAAACAATTGCATTTTTGTTGTCTATTCATCTATTCATTCACTTCCACTTATTTCCTCCATGGGGGTAAGTCTGATAGGATTCAGTTCAGGGTAATCTTTTCTTACTATAGGAGAGACTTGTTTGTTCAACTCAAGTTATAGTTTTCACTTAGGATAGCAATTAATTGGTTTATTTCCCAAGGTTCCATGTTCCGAAAAGCTGCTCTAATTGTTATTGATACTGATATGCCAACATTATCCTTCGTAAGAAAATTGTTGTCTCTCTTCCCATGATAGAAACCGGGGTGAGCTTAAAAGAAGAGGGGTCTTGCATTGTGTACCTAAGGAAGGCTCTTAACCTTCATTGCTCCAGTAAAAATACTTAGGAATGAACAGGTAAAATGTCAGCTATACACTCACCTAAAGGATTATTAGGAACACCTGTTCAATTTCTCATTAATGCAATTATCTAAGCAACCAATCACA
>JAODKC010000009.1:17473212-17517011 GCA_026777985.1 Mormyrops attenuatus | reverse complement strand
GGCAGTTCTGAAGGCGAAAGGGGGTCAAACACCGTATTAGTATGGTGTTCCTAATAATCCTTTAGGTGAGTGTATATCCAAATAAAGGCGTTCAAATGGAATTTGAGGAAGCCCTTGGTGAATGGATGCTTTAGAAAATGCTTAAACTAAATTATTTGTTGTTATAATCATTTCTTATTGATGGTTGTCATTTGTTTGATATTAGCATCCTTATTAAATTAATAAATTATTTGTTTCTTTATTTGTCGTGTGTTAAACATTCATTGCTCTGGTGACTCTTCCTATGAAGTCAGCAGATGGATTGGGAGAGCATGGGGGCTCATGCAGTCGCAGGAAAGGGGGGTATGGCATTCCCGATATCTTTGCAAGAGGACGGTAGTCTTTAGAGTCCTGGTGCTCCCTGTCTTGCTGTATGGCTGTGAGACACGGACGCTACCCAGTGAGCTGAGAAGAAGACTGGACTCCTTCATTTCCCTGAGGGTAATCCGGCTCACAGGATCCTCGTTGCTGAGGACCTGAGCGGCTGGACCAGGCAGATGGGACGCCCACGTAACATGGATGGCCATTTCCGGAGGGTGGGACTGGACCGTGTATCTGCCTGGGGGGTCACCAGCCGGGATCCCGTACTGTTTCATCATGTGGTGGGTGCGGCAACACGCTGCATCACTGCATGCTCCCCGACCTGACCTGACCTGACCTGTATCGTAGAGAGTCTATAAGCATCTTCTGAACTTGACCATTCCTCAGTTCATAGTAATGCATCTCTGCTACGTTGAACAGGCTTGAAGAAGTGATTCTCCAGCCATCAATCACACTCTTTTTCTGACTCTGAACTATAATCTCTTATAAACTCTTTATGGAACATTCCATAACTATTACCAGAGAAGTAGTTAATGGAGAAACTCCATAGGAAAGATTCTGAATATATTATAATCTAAGTCGTCCTATAATAATTGTTAATCTATCAAGAGTCACCAAAAGATTAGAATTTAAATCACTGAAGGTCTTGAATATAGAGACCTGCATCAATGAGATAAGGAAAAACTCAGCATTACCAGCAGGAATCAACATTATGCTTCTGGTCTCCTTTCTTCATATTTTCAATGATAAGTGTTTCTTTTTAATTCTCAATTATGTTTCCCCATAAAAGGCAGTATAATTTCTTTGGAAAAAAAGATGACAAAAGGAACTGCTTTGGCTTTGTTGCAGTGGTCGACTTCTTGAAATGGAATTCCTTAATTGCATTTGTGAATCTAGACACAATTCCCAGATGTTGTTTTCGATTTTGTAGCAGGCTGTTAGGAACCAGGACTTAACAGCTACAGCTAATATAATTTTTATTGTATCTCCAAAACAAAACACTTTTGAATGGGATCCTATTCAAAGGCTTCAAGTTGTTATTAAGGAACTAAAATAATGAGTTGTCCTCATATGTAGGGATCAACCTTTCTAGTAGAAAAACAGTGAGAGAGGTGAACCACACAGAGTGCCGCCAGCTTTATTTATCAAAAGGAAGAGAACACAGAGGACTAATTGTTTCTGAAAAATTAGAGACAGAAGTTACAGCTGAAAATTTAAATAAAAAAAAAACATACCACATTATCAGACTTCCACCCACTCAAAGAAACAAAATTACTTGGATGAGCAAGTTAAATTATCTTGAATAGATATCAACTGCAATTCAGTGCTAGTTTGTTCAGAGCACCTAGTTTGTTGCTGAAAATACTCAGCAAGTGTTGTGTTTAACCATTAAATGGGTTTATATGCTGGATCCCCCAAAACCAGTGGTTTTTGTTCTCCTGAGTTAAAATCCTGTGCCGCTACCCCTAAATTAAAGCATCATGAATTCACCACCACTGCCAAAGTTAACTAAAATTTTAATACTCAATGTATAATTTGAATAATATTCAGTGCGTAATGTCTTGGCATGTGTATTTATGCCCTTTACCCATTTTCAAAGTTCGTGGGGGAGTGAAGCACCTTTTGTTAAGTTCTAAGTATGACCAGCTAGCTAGAGTACAGTTCAATGCGTTATGCGATGGTATACAATCTATAATTCAAGATATAATGAAACACTCACTGTTTGTTTGGCTACTATATGAGAGAAATGTGGACACTTATAGATACTGGTCTCGTTTAATCCTATGTAGATTATTTAATTTATTTATGTGCTTCTTCCTCTGGCTAGTCTTTAAAAGGTGTTATTAGAGCTTGATAGTGATTTGTAAGAATATTTGTACTCAGTGGTAGCAGGGGCCTGTGACTATGGAGCAAGAAATCATTTTCACTGCCTGGACATCTGGTCAAACAAACAGGCACTTAGGTACTCATCAAAAATATGTATTCTTGGTGACTGACTAAATATTTGTTTTTTAATATCTTCATGCCAAAAACAAAAGATATTCCTTGTGCTCTTTAAGGTGACATGTGATGGATGGGATGTACTGTAGATGAGCACAAAAATGCCTAATTTGTTTACTACTAATGTACTTTGAGTTTACTCAGTAGATGTAAAAGCTGACAGCTTGTCGGTACTAAAACAGACACTGTAGCGATGCCTCTATGTGGAGACTCCCTCCAGTCACACACGTTTTTTTTAGCTTGTTGGACATCTTCATCAGGAGGCCCATTTTTACTGAAAAAAACATCTTTATTATACTCTCACTTATGAACCATTTAATACAGTGGTGGGGGGCCTCTTCCATGTGTAATCACTCCAGTTTAATTAAACTTTAAACATCTTTATTCTCTTAGATTAGGTAAACATTACTTTTCGTGTTGTTTTGCGGTACGATGAGTCGCTTCTCAAAGTATCGAGCGTGAAAATGTATTTGCGATGTATTGGAAGAATACACCATAACAATTTAATAACTACAAAATATGCTTTAAACATGTATTTTCATACACTTATTTACTGTTTCCCAAAGCTGATCTCGGTTAATATGCCCATTCACTAAGTGAACCTTTTTATGTGCTGATATATAGATATTTTAAGTATATAAAATTTATGGATGCTAAAACTGAAATAGCACCGTTCATGACTCTTATGATGTCAGAGCTTCATAACCTCAGATATTTCCCAGAATCCTTTGTGTGAAATTTCTGATCACTGTATTCTACATGGCACACCTTGCATTTTTATGAAGAACCTCTAAGACATTTTTTTTTTATTTCAAATTACGAAATGGGCGAGAGAATTTCAGCATATGCCTGTCTGACATGACAATCTAAAGTTGAGCATATTCTATCTCAACCACGTACATCTGGTATCTGTCAAGCTAACTGATTGTTAAAAGAAACATAGAAAAGGAATATGTTCTGGTAATCTGCTTAATGAAATCTCTAAAAGAAAGAATAGGCAGGAAATGAGGAATCTAAATAATTCAGATGTCTGCTCAGAGATGCTGTTCCATTCATAAGCAAGTTATAATTACAGTGCCTCAGATAGTTCAAATGATTTTCTTAAATGTTCAATTTCATATCCAATTGTTGTGGTAATCTTAAAAATGATTTTAAAAATACATTAAAACATATTACGGTCAATATATGGTTTAATGTTTATATTTATCATTAAATATTAGGTTCTCATTACTTGAAATAGTTAAAAATGTAACTATACAGTGCATCAACTTCACAGCTGTTCTTTTTTTGAAAACCTTATTTATACAAATCAGTGTTAATTATTTCAAAGGATTACTTCCAGTACTCCAGCGAGTACACCGCAGGTACACCGCGAGTACACCGCGAGTACAACGCGAGTACACCGCAGGTACACCGCGAGTACACCGTCATTGCAGATGCTTTATACATACAGTATGACGCATTCCATAGATAGCTTTATGTTCATACAACTTCTAGCCTGGACTTGGATGCATATCGAGTCTGATGATTAAATATAAGGCCATGATCTGCTATTGTTAGGCAAAAGCTCCAGTAGACAGGTCAGGAACAAAAATTAAACTAATTCGCAATGACCACACCACAGAGATCATCGGAGGAGAATGGTCCGTCATATGCGGGAGGAGCTGGGTGGCGCCCCCCTTGCAGCTTGGCTAGCTTTGAGACCCTGAGAGTGATCTCGCTCTCACCTTGAGAGAGCCTGCGGCGGCTTGCCTCGATCCTGAGACATTTCTTGTTAACACCGCGCACCCAGGATGCTCATTAAGGCGCCCCCCTCCATCCCTCACACAAATTGAAATAACTTCATTATAATAAATGGAATGCCATTAATGCTGCTATTTATTTCTTGAGTATCTTTGCTAATAACCCCAGGTTGTTTGCCCGCCTGGGGGAGGGGGGAAATGGTGTCCTTGTAATGCAAATAAGGCGATGAGCAGGTTTTGGGGCATCTGCTCCTTCCCAGCGAGTACCTGTGTATTGTGGGTTAATGCCTAATTTGCAAACATTTAAAGAAAGGGTTGCACCACGTCAAGCAATTTGTGGTGTTTCTGTCTCAGGCGTTCGTCTGCTTTGTGCGACGGCCTATTTTTTTACCTTTTAGAAAAAAAAATCAAAAATAAATAAATCATACCTTCAGAATTGTACACTGCAGGCTGTGGTGCATTAGTTACCCAAATGGACTGGAAAACTGCATAAAAATAATTATAATAATAAAATAATAATAATAATAATAAGGCTCCGCAACCCTGTATAGGACAAGAGGTATTGAAGATGAATGAAACCATCATTGCATCGTCATGTTACAAAATTTTATAAAATTTAATATGGGCAAGGTAATGTTGTAAACTTCAATGCTACGATGCCTATGCTCTATGACAATAATCCATTTTCCGCAACTGCTTGTCCTGTTCAGAGTGACGGGGGGTGGGGACCTATCCCGGAAGGTAAGGGGGATGGGAACAGCCCAGGATGCAGTGCCAGCCAATCTCGTGGGGCACACACCATTCACTCACACATCTATGGGCAATTCGGTAAGTCCACTTCACCTTAGCATGTTTTCGGACTGTGGGGGAAAGCGGAGTACCCAGAGAAAACCCCATGACGACACAGGGAGAACCTGCAAAATCCACACACGCAAAGCCATGGCGCATGGTCCCAGAGGCAACAGTGCTAACCACTGTGCCACTGTGGCACCCATCTAGGACGCTGATATTTTTAAAAATTCTTTGGATTTATTTACCCGGAAATGGTAGAAATTATTGTTTTCTTGTTTCTTTTGTCTTTTTTTCTTTTCTATATGACAGTTTTGTCCTTATATAACTCAAAACAACAGTAATTCCCTCACATGTTTTTTGAACATGCTTCCCAGACCGTACACTACACCAGTACTTAAAAAAAAACAATCAATTGAAAGGAATTGGTTTTTGCATACATAACAAAAAAATCTCATTTTGTAAACCCATAAAATGCCACTGTGAAAATAAAAAATCATATTTTTTTCTGATCTGTAACCATAATTTATAACACCAGATAATGGTTGCACTCATCACATATCTGAAGTGGAGTACAGCTCAATTGTGATTCAATAGCAAACAACAAGAAATCTTTTTTGGTTCCTGAAAATGAACAGTCCAGAATTTAAAAAAAAATAAAAAATCTCAGTGTTGTAGTTGGCTAATGCTATACTGACAGGTCTGGGGCATTTCAAGTACTGTACATGTGACAATGAACAGGAAAACAGCACAACAAAAAGGAAGGTAAAACAGCTTTTCTGTTGACTTTGGTGGTTTTTTTCAGTGGACAAAAGATAAACAAGTACTCCTTAATAGAGGTGTGTTAACAGATAAAGAAATGGTGACAAATATGAATTTTCAGATTCAGGTTTTGTGTCTCTGTGTAGCTGGTTTATTTCTGGAATTTTACATATCTATTTGAGGTCATTCTAAATAGTTGTTTACCTGTGTTTTCCAAAAGTTCAATAGATCTTTATAAAACATTTTATGCACAACACAAATCCATCAATACAACTTGCATCTATCAGAACTTTGCTAGTTTATAGTAAAACTATAGAAATATTTTTATTAGCAAATTGGTTTTTAATTAATATGGGACACGACAACAAGAATAAGAATAATAATAAGCCAATAAATTATTACTTTTGTTGCTGTTGTTATACTGTAATGATTGCTAGACAGTCATATAGGCGATAATATGCTTTAGAAATTGCACTTGAATGGGGGTTGAGTTTAAGGATTCATCACATCATTTTTTACAGTGTAGGAGTTTTCCCTTAGATAGTGGGTTTCTTCAAGGAGTAACACAGATAATGGCTAAAGCATTCCAATTTAATATACATAACTTTTTTCTCACTATTGTTAGACATTAAAGCTATCGGCCTCCAACAAAGAAAGGGCTTCTTGTGCTTTGGTGGCGAAAGTTAAAAGAACGCTGATTTCATGGAAATATCTAACCACTACAGGCCGTCGCACATAATAGACTTAGCTTTTGGCAGAACCATGTATTTCTGGATAACTCACAGACCACATTCACTATTTCCCAGTAGGGACCGTGCGTGCGTGTGTGTATACGCACATATATATATATATGTTTATAATATATATAAAATTTGCCTATTGAAAGCAAAAAAAGAAAAGACTGTTTGGCCAGAAATCAGTTCCTTGGTTTGGGACAAATGCCACTTATTGTGCCCAGAAAGGGCTGATTCTGTGTTCAGTCCCATCTGTTTCTCTTTAAAGCCAGACTGACGCTCTTATAGGCAGCCAGATCTGAAGAGGCGCTCTGTCCATTTCATCGCGGCTCATGGCACACCCAGGCCTGGTGGCCTCAGCTGACAGTACACTCAACAGCAGACTCCCAGGCTAAACACTGCTTATGCTCAACAGCTTTTTTGACGTGACCCGCAGCGAAGATAATGTTATGTTTCCCCAGTTCACTCAGGAAGAAAAGCATCGCAAGATGCCATGACTATATTCTGGGATTTAAGAGCTGTCTCATAACCGTACAGCTCAGCATTGTCCATTTTATGATTCATACTTCTGATGATGGCTTAAATGACAATTTTTTTCGTTTCGATTCGGTCCAATTATTTTCATTATGTCATGAGTTTATTTTTATTCTCATATGAAACAGATGACATGAAGGACGCCATCAGGGATTGAGTAGGAAACCACAGAACTTTGCTCCAGCTCTGCACATTTGCTCAAACTATCAAGGAAAGCTATTCGGATACACAGCTGTAAACCTGGCAGCAGACTTTCAATATGGCTGTTTCCTTTAGCTGGACAAAAAGGTAAATCTGGCCTTATTAGAATCAGCCCAGTCTGGTGGAGGTGCCTCAGGCTGCGTTTATAATGCAATTAACTGCTACCAAGCTGAGGGCCTGCGCCTGTTAAGATTGTCTTTTCTAAATCTGCTCAGGATAAAGTTCTACATGATGCATGTTTGGATATTCATGCAGGTCTTATCAAGATACACAACTAACTCTCAAAAGAAATTTCACATTATTTATGTTGAAAATCTCTCATTACTACAGACCTGCCTGTAAAACTGATTTAGGCCAAAGGTCACGTCAATCCTTCAATGACCAAGGAAACTTTGGTGTGGTTATCACGATGTAGGGCTTGTTATAACCTTCAACATCTTATAATAGCTCTGTATTGTAACCTGATGCCTGTATTGCAACCTGATTCTGACATACCCTACATGTAAACATTTTTACAGAAAGAAAAGAAAGTCCAGAATGCTGTATGGAAAACCTAGTTCTTCTGGATGGTGAACAGATCCATGAGGCCGGGGAATTGGGGGATGGGGTGGGGCAATAATATTGGCACCCTCAGGATGCACTGGGAAGGAAAACTAAGCAACATATGAAAGCATTTTGCTCTCTAACAAGCTACATTGCACAGCCAGGGGAACCAGGCCATTTGCTCCGAGTTACTCATCCAATATGCATACAAGGAATTTGCTTGATACTCTTAATAAAATTAGCTACATTTCGGGAGGAATGTGCCACACAGAGACATAAGAGCATCAGTATTACATTGTGTTTATATTACTGACTAGTCGACACCCAAAGCAATGCATGCCTAGAATTCAATAGCGATCAGTGCAGGAAAAGTATGAAAACTGAAATTTACCCCGAAGCACCAAATTTAAAACTATTTATCAAAGGGTGGGGGTGAGAACCAGTAAAAAGAATGTAAACATATTATTTTGGTGTGCAGACTGAAAAATATGACAAACTTTAATGAGGGCAGTGTTTAATAATGTGATAAATTATTTTGAATATAAAGGGTTTCAGGGTTGTGCACAGTTTGCAGATAGAGACTTCGCAGACAGAAGTTTTGAGCCAGCGATAAGATAAGGTGTGTGTATTAGCTTTAAGTTTGCATGTTCCACATGATTTTCCACATGGGTCCTTCATTCTCCTCCAGAGGTCCAACGGCATGCAGTTAGGTGAATCAATAATTTAAAAATATATGTTGTATGTGATGCGTGGCCTGATGTTCCCTGCACTTCCTGGGACAAAATCAAGGTTCACTGTGACCCTATCCTGGATAGGTAGAATTAGATGGATATACATTTATGTTGCTGAATTCATAGAAAAACAGAAAATTATGACAATTATGATAGATATGCAATTTAAAAAATGCTTATTTATATACCTGCTTTGAGTATTTACAATATCCATGCACGCATTTATCGATAGCTTATCATCCAATTCAAGGATGAGGAGGGCTTTGAGTCTACTCTGGGAGCACAGCGGACGAGACAGGTCACACCTTTGATGGGATGCGCGTCAGCCACAAGGCCTACACTCACACAAAATCACACACCGTGCACAACTGATAGATTCAGATTCACCTCATCACATTGTTTTTTATTCTGCAATGAAGCCTTTTGTTTGGACAAGAAATAACTAAGCCTTTGAGTGGCCCTTTTGCACAGCGGTGTACATTTAAGCACAGGTAGAAGATGAACCATAAGACACATCTAAACATTTTTTGGTGCAAATGGTGACAGATAATCTTAAGGGAACTATTAAGGAAACTATGCTACACAGTGGATGATATTAAATATAAGAGAAGCAAATCATTAATACTTTACATTAACCTGACTTCTTGGGCGTTATTCTCAAAAGAAAAAAAAACAGCCAGGATAAGTGGTTGAAAGATAAATGGATATAGTAATAGGGGCAGATTTCATATCGTACAATTACACAAATCCCAATAATTTAGGCTGATGGAGTCTCTCTGGGTCCCTTTCATAGCTGCTAAAGGAAGACAAATGACTGGCCTGTGGTCATTTCTGAGGCAGGGACCCCTAATGGTGACCGTACTGTGTCCCACTGTTAACTGCAGGCCACAGTGGAAGCAGGAGCTATTTTAACAGGCTCACAAGTGCCACGTGCGAGTCAGGAACGCACACTAATATCCCTCAGTGTGCTAATAATTAATATTCCACAACGCAGTAGGTCATACATCAGTCAGGAGCTCTGGTGTTAACATTCAGAGCTTAAAATAACAAAAAAGGGAATTTAAAAGCGGTGGTATTTCCCATCAGATTGCTCGGCTACAAGACTTTTCAAAGACACCCAACCTTTCTGAATACAACATACTAACGAGTGAGAATCAATTAACCGATTGTTTAACGGCTGAACTTTTGTGAGAAAGGAACAAATGGGCTTGAATGAACGTAAGCCTCTGTGATAGATCTGCAGGAGGCAGCAGTAGAAGGTGAAGTTTGTGTTGTGACCATTTGACCATTAAGGAAATGAGCCACTACCCAAAACAAACTGTTTATATTATCATTGCTATCATAAATATATAATAATAATAATAATAATAATAATAATAATGAGGCCTGTTTTATGTAATAGTATAGGAGTCATGTCAGGTCACATACAATACATCAAATCAAGCACATAATCCATTTTCTGAACTTCAGGGAAATTTGATTAGGTGAATAAACTAGATCCCCCTGAGCAATGTGTCCTAAGTCAAGGTATTTGACAGCAATATGACATAAAATTTTAAATAAGCTTTAAGATGGACTGTTCAATAACAAAGTCAGCAAAGCTTTACTTACCCCATTGATTTAAAATATGGCTATTTATAATTACTGTTGTGCTCTAAATGTTTTAATAGAAAAATGACATACAAAGTTTAATTGAAAATTGAAATACGTTGCTTTTATTACAGGACCTGGCAGATCCACAACCAGGGAACCATAGTCACTATTAACAAAAATTCTGCACACTATACAGGATATCATACTTTATGTTAAATTAAATGAGACATTGGCACCTTATTTCCGCAGTTTCTGTCCAGATGCAATGCCCATATCTTGTGTGAAATGAAACTCCTCACTGTTGTATTACTATGAAACGGTTCTAAACTTATCGCCACTGTATTTTTGCATTAAAGATATGCTCAGTGTGAGATTATATGTGGCATAATACACCTCACAGATCTGTGCATGGTTGGAGCATCCCATCCCTGCCGTTCTTATGCCTTATTTATTCCTTAAAAATATCGCACACTTGAAATGTGCATTCATTTCTTCTGACAGATTTTCTTAAGCTAATTCATTTGCTATGTAGTGCTTGGGTAGAAATCCTCCAGAACATGCCAAGGTATGTACAGTATTTTCCAGTTTTAGTGCAAACATGCTGTTTGGATATGCTGTTGATCTGTGTGATTGAATGTTTTTGTGTGGGTGGGTACACATAGTATACTGGAACGGCATAATGAAGCTTCGCACGGAGCGTTACAGTGTCGATTGGTCTGCTGCGTCTACAGTAAAGCAACACGTTGACTGTAAATATTGACTGTATGCAGGTGGTGCTACGGTGTCTGTGTGGGTATCGCTGTAGGCCGGGGGTCCGAACCCAGCCCCTGCTGCAAGAGTTGCCATGTTCTCCACATGTCTGTGCAGGTCTCCTCTGGGTATTCCGGTTCTCGTTTGTAATCCAATCACATGGCAATCCAGACAATGAACCAGAATCTCTATCTTGTGCATATTGCATATTTTCTGTGTCTGTGTGTGTGTGCATGTGTGTGTGCATTCTGAGATGGACTGCCGGCTTGCCCAGAGTGTCCCCCAGCCAGTCTCATGTGCTGCCATGACAGGCTCCAGCCCCCACCCCATGACCCAGTCCAGTGGTAGGAATATATGTGCAGCATCACTTTCAATTATTTATACCCCCCAGCTGAATCCTTCTCATGACTTTCACAAAACCAATTTAAATAACTCAGAGAAAATGTTACGTTTCTTTTCAAGGTGTTAGATACACTGTCAGCTGTTGCTGCATCTGCCAGACCTAATCTTCCATTATTAAACATTCCAATGAAAATACTCTATCTGTAGAACAGACCTAAATTAGCAACCTTTCACATGCAATTACAAATTTTGCAAGTACATACCATAGATTTTATTTATGCAATTTTTTGTGTGGTTGATGGATTTGTCATACAAGAAGCAGGGCTGTGAAAGGATACATATCGTAACTGATAGATTTTTTTGTTCTGTCCCAAGGTGTATTTATCTTTCCTGTGGGAGAACATTATTGGTAAAATACAAGGTCATCAATCACTGGTGACAATCCGCAATAAGGGAGGAATCTTTTTATTCGTTTTTTTTATTATTAGATTTTTATGGGATCTGAAGATGTTTTATTACTAGATTATTATTTTTATTCAATTTAATTTCAGTATATAACTTTTTTTTACAAACAGCATTACTATAATACTTATTAAAGTAAATCACTCACATATATTTCCATATTTTTGCATAGGTTCGTTTTGTTTACTGGTTTATAAAATGTTATAACAGCAAAGACATGCAGTAACTTGAGATAACAGAATCTTGAACTTCTGGTATCAAGTCACTGGCCATTACATTAATTACTAACTCCATATGTTGTAAAAGGCAAGGTGCCGATTTTTTCACACTCCTTAAAGAAACTTTTTGGGGAATATCTGGATATTCATTCAACTGTTGAGCAGCAACCAAATATACCAGAAAATCACTAGACAAAGGAGTGACCAGAGCAACAAATTATTCTGAGATTTTTAATATTCTTATGCATTATTTTTTCCTTAAAAATATTGCACACTTGAAAAAGAAAATTGGCCTAATATCCATGTTACATTCCTACTTCATGGGTCTGAATGACAATAACCCAAAATGGCGATTTAATTGTAAAGATTATAGGGGAAATGTAGATCACTGTTGTACAATAACCCCTATTCAGGGTTTGGGGGGGGGGGATTAATCGGGGTTTTACAACAGAATATACAGCAAACTGAACTAAGAAAGAGAGAAACCATGTGCACTAAAAAAAAAGGCAACAAGTTGCGCTTAGATGGTTTCGGGCAGTAATTCGTCCTCAATGTCATGCCTGTTCCTCAGGGTGCATCCTTGTTTTAATGCCCTGTATCTAGCTGCCGTTCTTGTTTAGTGAATTTGCCTGCAAGCATCTGCAAATAAATGATGCTGTGAATCATAAGTCTAAGTCTACAAAGTCACCTGCTGGCTATCTTTTTCTAACTGGCCTTCCTTTTACACCACTTGACTTTGAAGTAAGCACTGGATCATTAATATGGTCTGTTTTGTCCCTTGGTAAGGTATATGTATAATTTACGAATAAAGATCGTGTTCTGATTTTTTTTTGTACCACTATATTTTACCTGGATTGATTTAATGCTAGTATATCTTAGGGCTTCAAGACTCTCTCAGGGAAGATAAATCAAACTCATTGTACTGTGGAAAATCTTTTGACATCATGTTGTTTTTCATCTTGCTTCAGATAATTCTGTTCAGTAAATGTACTGCGGCCTTGGTAGTGAACATCACACCTTCTTATTTTCTTTTCAGTGTGCGTCAGCATTTTGAAAGCACATAATAAATAAATTACACACTTAGACTCCTGTTGCACCCAGAATTTATTTGTTAACAAAAGCAAGGATGACAGACACTGAACACTATTGTGTGTGTTTGTTGTTCCTTTAGTAGAGTGTGACATTTACATTGAATCCTGGTGACGTTTCTGCACATGGTGATTTCGTGCTTCCTAAGTTTTTGAGTGCTCACATACCCCTTATGTCACGCCTGGGGACATTGGATTGCAGTGGAAATACACTTCATTTTCAAAGGTATAGTATCAACAAACATAACTAGTGACTATGAAACTCACTCCAATGTACTTCCCCAAAAGTACACTGCTGTTAGAAAAAGGTTCAGGAACACAAGAGAAGTTGGAGAGTGTTTTTCGTTGAGAAACTGATCCAGCTTTGGAAGGGAATGTAATGGAAACAGGTAAGCAGGCTGGTTGAACTGATAAACAAATATTGGGGTCATTGATCAGGGCAGAGAAATCCCAAAGTGTTGGTTCCAAAAAAATGTCCCCGTGTCTCAAGATATAGGTATGGAATCCACCTAGAGCCTCAAAACAAACCACAAAGACAAAACCAGCAGAACTAGGTAACAAAACATAGGGATTCAGGTGGGGGATGAAGTTAATGACATCACCATGAGAAGACAAGTGAAACTTTTTTAATATAGCATGCAACACATCAATGATGAAAGCCTAGAAAATGGCGGGGGCATTATCTAATCCACAAGGCAAAAGTAGCTACCCATAGAGTCCTGTATTAGTCTGGAATGCCGGTACCCACTCATCACCATCATGTATCTGGATCAGCTTATAGATTCTTTGCAGATCCAGCTCAGTGCAGATCATTGCCCTGGCACGCTGCTTAATAGTGGGATTGATCAATATTAAAAAGCAATGGTTCATAATGGTAACAGCAACCCTGTAATCTATACATGTTCAGACTCTTTCTTACCTTCAAGGAAAAATCCAGTATCACTTGGGCTCAAGGATGCAATGCAATCTTCAAGATCTTTTCCTACCTCCTTAAAGGCCACTGAGTACAGGTTTGTCCCATCTGCTTTCTTCTACAAAGAAGAAGCAGAATCTGGATGATGAAAAATAATTTTCAAATGTTTTGTGAATACATCCAGGTTATATAATTGTAGCTTACGTTTCTCCTAGACAGAGGTAGTGCAAGTAAGAATTATTTTTGACAATAAAGAAATAATAAAAGTTGCCATGGATTTCTCAGTTGGAAATTTATAGAAGTAAGTTGTGCCAGTGAAGAAATTCCCAACCATTTTTCAGATGCCCATCTTATCTCTCCGATGCAGAATTCTCGGATTCTGTACGCTTGTGGGTGTTTTTGGCATTATTCATCTGTCATATAGCTAGCGACTAAAAATACAGACATGTTTCTCCTCTACTGATGAAAGTAGTATGTAACCACAGCTGGTTGACTCACCACATCCGAGAGGCACTGAAGTTGTTTGTGAGTTTGGCTTAGCATAGTTCCCGGAGCCAAAAGCACAGCATGTAAAGGTTTGGCGTCCACTGGATCCATGTTAATATCTCAGTTTTCTGTTACTTTCAGGGACACCAGACAGTGGTAGAGATACAAGAAACGTAAGCTGTATATATGAAACTCTAGGTACCCTCTTTTTTCCATGACACAATATAGAAATATATCAAGTGTCAACGAGTAAATTTGACTGTTGCGTATAGCTGTAGAAAGGTATTAAGGCAGTTTTCCCTCATTTTAAAGGTGTTTGAATATAGAAAATGAAAGATGACTATATCATTAAAAAATATGTGGAAAGTAATCTCATTTCTTCTTTTATAAAATCCTCTATTTTATATGCTGCAATGGGCTGGCCCCCTGTCCTGGGTTGTTCCCGCCTCGTGCCCGTAGCCCGTAGGCTCCGGACCCGCTGCCGCCCAGAAGGATAAGCGGTTTGGACAGTGGATGGATGGATATTTTATATTGTATAGGCAAAAAAATCTCTTATATTAACATTATAGGTTACATTTAACTGTAGTCTTCCCCTTTAAAATTTCAACATAGCACTTGAGGCTGGCTGACAAACCTGAACAGTTTCACTTGACCTTTGGGCATCAAATTTCATCTGTTGTAACTACTGCACTATAATGTTTCTGACAAACTGTGTTCATCTTCTTTCCTCGAAAACACTGGAGGGATTTCAAGGCTTATAATATTAGACTGATACCGATTTTTTAAATCCTAAACTCATTTCACCTTTCTGTACTGTGTTTTGTGTAATAAACCTGATTCTTTTCATCATTCTTCAGTCATCTCGTGCTAAAAATAATCCCTTGACAAAAATTTCAAAATCTATCAAAATATTCATCAAATAAATTGTTTTCCTGACCCTTACAAAGAAGCACATATTTTTTAACTGTAAAAACATACATGCTTCATATACGGACTGAAATACTTTGTGATATGTACTATTTTCTTAGTATTATATTAATGATTAACAAAACAAAGTCTTTTGTAATGCCATTGAAAAATTATCAAATAATACTCTTTAGTTGCAGGAACTATGCATGAAATACAGAACTGTATTTTATTGGTAGCTTAAATGAGCGGTACAGCAGCTACTGGACAATCTCCTTTGGAGGTGAGTGATGGAAAAAAGGAGGAGAAAAACTTGTCGATGAAAGAAAACTTTTTCGGGCCTAGAAAATCTAAAAATCATTGGAGCAAATTGCATGGACAATCAGATTATGACTGGCTAAGCACTCTTTTTATTACACTCTCCTTCTAACAATCTGCCCCCTGGCCTTCTCCCTTCTGCCACCTTCCTCGCTTTGCCTCCTAGGCTGCTAGTCCATTAGTGCATGTGTGAATCATAATTCAGAACTCATTTTTTCTTTCCCCTAATCTTCCTTTGTCTCCATTTTTGAGGGATTTGCTGTTTGATCAGAATTTCAACAGCTTTGCACAAAAGACTGGCTAATTAGGAATATCTGGCTAGGTTCCAGACCAGAGGGAAATGAAAGAGCACTGGATTTCAATGTGCCGAAGTACAAATCATTTTAACCCCGAGTAGAGGAGACGACGCACTGCGGCCTACCAATCGAAATGAGGTCGCAGACCCCGTAATGGGAAGCACTGTCTATATATTCACTTTATTTGAGTGAAAAAGAGAAGGGTGACATAAAGCCACAGCTGCCACATTGATATAAACAGATTGGTTCAATGGCTTGTGGCTACTTTGTTTGAATCTGGCATTGTGTAATACAAACCTTTCTTTATTTAACAATAGGACTTGACCCTGTCAATAATCCTTGTCCACAAATTCCACCTTAGCCTTTCCAAGTAGCATCAATGGAGTCTGATTAATCAAAGTATTCAGAAAGATCAAAATACGAAATGTCTTTTGTGGCAGGTGTTGTATACATCCAGGTGGGCTAAGGGTTTCTATAGTAGTGTCTTTGATTCTAGCGTCTTTGATTATGATCTTATTTAATTTAAATTCCATTTACTTTTAATTCTTTCACAGTGTTAGAATGATTTATTAGTCTTTTAGCTGACTCAAGAAAGATAAAGAATTCTTGTATGCGAAAGAGATTAAAATAGAAAGGAAGAGTAAAGGATGCGGAGGCCAGTTCTACAGAGGCAGTCTTCAGTCAGCTGAAGCCGCAAATAAAACTATGCAGAAAGAAAGGATTACATGTGACAGGATTCTGCTTTTATGACGCGCCCAGTGGTGGTAGTTGGTCTGTCGGCAGAGTTAAAGCTGCAGGTGTGGTGACAGCTGAATTACACCATCACGAGTCCAGTTGGAATCTTACCACACACAACAGCAAGTTATTTAGCTGCTTCATCACAGGGCTACACATGTTAATATGCTAAGATGGTGTCCCACTGAATTCTGGGAAAAAATGTATCATTGGGTTCATCTTATGAACAACCAATCAGCTATATAAGAGATGATAAGATATCGACATTTGATTAATTATTGATGTATTTTACAGGAGCTGCCACATGAATGTTATATAATACATAAAAGGTAAACTTGGTAACTGAACTGACTAAAGTGTTTATGAAGGGTTGAAGCACTGTTTGTTTAATGTTAAACTTTTGATAATTTTAATGAAATTCTTCATGCTTTTTGTTCCTGAAATTGCATTGCCTCAAGTTCTTTATCTACATTGTTTGGTAATTAGCCTCAGTAATGCATTTGACTCTTATCAGACACAATGACACAGTGTCAGAGAACTTCTGCTTATCTCCAGGTTTTTAAATTATTGGAGATGACTTTTAGGTGTAACTAAGGAACCGACGAATAGAAAAAAAAGAAAAGAAAAGAAAAACTACTACACTGAATTAAAAAGGATGTACTCGTAAAGCATTCAGTTTATAAATATCCGACATGCATTTTTAAATGATGTCACCTATAATTGGTCTTTTGTTGTGCACCCATGCAAAAACAACTGATTCTTTGAAAATAATGATTATGACACAAATCAAGAACCCCTGAGAGACGCTCAAGCTAACAAGCTCTAGCAGCTATATAAACAACATGTTGCTTATGTCTTAGCTGAGTCTCTGTCTCAGTCCAAAGCTTTTATAAGCATGCAGTAGTGCTGCCCATTGCCAAAAATGCTGTCCACAGTTTCAAACGGTCAGTGATGTCACGCTGTATTCTCAGGGGCTCAGATGATAACCTTAGATACCCAGTTGATACCAAAAACTGATATTGATTTAGTGTCAAGATAGAATTGATATTCATTCAGCTTTAAGGTAGGCAGAAAGGCCATTACTGAAGAAGGGAACCCCTTTCCCTTCTCAATTTATGTAAGATCACCAGTGTGTTATAATTTAATTCATTAGGGATACTGGATACTGGAAATGTGATCTCTGGTCAGTGAGCTCCAAGACGTTTTGACAAGTTCCAGAATAAATAAGGGGGGGCGGGGGGTGCCTCAGCGGAATAGTCACATAACCACTGGGTCTTAAACCCCCTCCCCCACCCTTTCCAAAATGCTCCAATGGTGCTCAGACCCCAAGCGTACAACAAGGGACAGGCATGTGCTAGTCCGGTGCTGTGCTACTCAGCATGGCTCAGTTCTATATGAACTGAGAGACACCTGCTTAATAGTACAATTAAGCTGAAATAAAAATCAAATTAATTCATCATTGCCTAATCTTCCAAAGAGATGATTCATAGTGACAACACATAACTGTAGACTGATTTTCTTATTTTTTCTGACAAATCTTTTATTACTGTATAATCACTGTACATCCATACTAAAAGACATTGTTTTATCATGACTTTCTCACATGGGAAATATTTATTTTCACTATTCTCATAATATGTCTTTTTATATATTATAAGCCATAATAGCAACTCTAGAAACAAAGTGTATAGGACACTTAAATAAAAACCTCTCAGCTTTCACAATCCTAAAGCTTTTATGCAATAATGGACAGGCAAGCAGAACGGCCACAAAATCATTTGTTCATAAGATCGCCTTTAACAGTTTAGGACATAAACGAGAGCAGTGACGGCAGGTGATTCTGGCCCTGGGGGGACAGAGCCCTATAGGTTTTAAGAGCAACCTAATTAGCAGATGATTTACACCTGGGACACCAGGTGACTTGAGTTGACTTCCTATCCAAATAATGACTTCAATTAAACTATTAGAAGCCGAGCCACAGAAAATCAGCACACCCCTGAAGGGATAAATTCACAATGTCCATAAATTAGCGTGTAAATTATCTCTATCGACTGCAAGCTTGATTACATTGTACTGATAGCATTCAGTGAATCTGGGTCTCATTGTTAAATTGTGCTGCTGTGTGGGGATAGCCGATATGTACGATATGGAGTTTTTGATTGCAGTGGCATTCTTTGGGGTATTTAATATACCTCATTTGTTATGTATTTGCTTTTGAATTTTCATTGTGTGATGTATGGGTTCCTTCAGTAAGATATAGCTAAATCCACAATTAGTGATATGTACAGGACATAAGTAAAGGTCTTTGCATAACACTTTGTACCACAAAGCAAGATTTGTTGATTAGCTAGGTACTCCACTTCAAATGGACTTCATCTTTGTTCACTTATATTTAGCCCCGACTACCTTAAATGTAACGAGTTATCTTGCTAACCCAAAATTCCAGCTTCAGGATATAAGGTCATTTACTACTCAAAAGGGCTGCACGATATCACATCGCGATATGTGAAATTTCCACAAGTAATATTGCGATATTTACAAAACAAAAAAGGAGATGCAATTACTTGAAATAAATGACAGCGAAATTGAACATGTTATTATCTGCCAATAGAGTGTGTCAAAGAAGTTGGCCGTGCTGCTGCGAGTTGCGCCAACAGACACTTGATAATCATTCAGTCAGAAGTGGACTTCTGTATGAAGTAGCAGCAATATGTTGATTATGTAATGAATATCTCTGTCTTGATTTATGTGCTTGTCCCTGAAAGGACAGGAAGTGCATTGTTTAACAGTGGGCATGCATTTATCATTTTAGAGACTCACGGACTGTAGGCGTAAAAAAGAATGAGTCAAATTTTTTGCATTATTATTATTGATTATTATGCATTAATTGTATAAACTGAAGGATGCATAACATACACAACTCCCTTTTAAATTCATATATATGTTTTATTTATCCTTGTGCGTTCCGTCCGAAGAAGTTCTTTTTTATGACGGAATGGGAAATGAGTACCTTCAGCCTCATGTGGTTGAGGCGTCTGGCCACACATTTTGCAAGGTATTAAACTTTATCAAGTGCCTTTGCAAACACATGAATTCTTGATAGTAGGTGGAAGTAACCCAACAGCAGTGTGCTGACCTCAAGAAAGCCAGTTTCTAAAATGGTCTCATTCTTTTATTTTCTGCCAAAAAAGGGGGTAACTCTTATTTTAACCTGAAAAATTTTAGAATAACACAGTTGACTTATGGTGATGTGTGATTTTAATTCCATTATATACTGCATATATTTTATGTGTGACTTTGAAATCCACATTAACCTTAGGCAATTATAAAATGTGTCATGTACACATGTGAATGTGCTCTTGGTATAGAAAATCGTTTGGTTTATGCATGCTGTCTGGTGAGAAAATTTTGATCTGGGGATAAAAAAAGAAAAATACTATTGAGTAGAAGACCAAACAAAGACCCCGGACTACAAAATTCACCCTCTATGCTCCCCTTTATCTGAGACCCTGTCAGTTCAGTCTGTGCCCCTTTCCCCATTGATTAAATGTGTTCACAAAATCCCTTTCTACCTTTCTATTCAGTGTTCAAAAAAAGAAAAAAAAAAACAGTTAATGTGTCAGTAAGTAAAATCTAAAGTGAGAGTAAGTATTTTGACACCAGGTATGATCCTTTTTAGTTTTTCCATCATGAGCTGTAAATGCTAACAGATAAGATATAGTAGCTCAGTGCAGAATTACTGACATGGATTCTTAATGAAATGAGCAGATGCTGAAAGTATTTTATACTTGACTGTCCTGGTGCAGATGGTGATCGTTATGGCGATTATCTTCATCTATCTCCTGAGGCTTTGAACACCTCCATAAGGACTTTTGCAGTTAACAATCTCATGCTGTTGATCTGCGTGAAGTAGGTGGGCCTACAACAATGTAGGGTTTCCATTTACCATTTTCCAAATTCCCAAACCAATAATGTACGTAGTAGCTGAGAACAGCTTGGGTGTTCAGTTTACATTATTACAATTATTGTTATCATATTTTTGTGCTACTTATAGTACGAAAGTACCCTTGAGATTTTTAAAGCTGAATGTTAACGGGCACTCGAATATTTTCGCCTCTGATATTGCCATTATAATTGATTCAATACATGTCGACTTTCATACAACTGCGATTTCAATTTTATTTATATAGCACTTTCAACAAGGAGCATTGTTACAAAGCACTTTCCAAGAGGTCCCCGGAGAGTGTTCCTGCGCCTACAGTGCCAAAGAAAAGGAATTAAGGTACCTTGGAGGGAGCCAGATTCATGGGCGAAACCCATCCACCAGACTTATTATTACTAATATTATAATAATTATTATTAAATAATTATAATAATGATGATAATAATAATAACGTGTTGCTATAATTATAATATAATAATACAAAAATGCTTTATTCTTCCTGTCACTTGCTAAACTTGTATCAGAACAAACAAGCTATTATTATTATCATTATTATTATTATTATTATTAAGTTTGAAAACTTTAAAGGAAACTTTAAAACTCTGGTTGCAGCAAAATCATAAGGGGGGGGGTTCTTTCCTACATGTCATACAATAGCTTTGTTTAATTCATTAGCACCTGGGTCAGGCAAGACACCCCCAAAATCAATCACGCCCTGCTTTAATTCTGCATATGCTATTGTGATGAATGGCCTCAGCTCTTCTAATGGTTATAAATGCACCCCCAGTCTTAATCACCAACAACCCATAATGGTTGCTAAGCCAGATATGATTAGTCAGGACGTCGAAAGGTCATCTCACACTTTCAATTCCGTTTTTGTAATTGAAAAACAAATGTTGTGGCTCATACATTAATAAATAAATCAAAACCCACAGAATAAATAAATCAAAGTTCATAAATTAATTAAATCACACCATTCAGCACAAACAATGTCCCTTGAATAATTTTGACAGATTTTTTTTTTGTTTGTTTTTTGGCCATTCTTTGAGCCTGGGCAGAATTTTTGTTAAGGCTGTGTCTGCTTTTGATTTCCTTCTTTGTATCTTGATATGCTGTGTGTGTGTGTGTGTGTGTGTGTGTGTGTGTGTGTGTGTGTGTGTTAAATTATCTACCTACTTCTAGGGAATTATAAAATATTCTAGGTTTCTCAACATAAAACATAAAATGAAACGAGTCTGTCATTCCAAGAGGTCTGAATAACACCAATTTAAGTCTTCATTGTCATCTGTTAAAACTGTATAAAATTAATGCAAAATTCTCAGATACCATTTAGCTGTGCTTGCAATCGTGGCACGTGGGCCAATGTAAGGTCTGACCACCCTAACAAATGCGCACTCATCCACAGACCATGCGCACCTCCCAAGGAATGAATAAAGGACCATGAACACCAGTATAGCATTACTATGAGTGATACTGTCGTAGGTAAACCGTATTTTGGCATCAGAGTGTAATTCCATCTAGGCTCGTTGTAAAACCTCTTTCTCTGCCTTGCCCATATGAAGCTGGACAGTAATAATATAGGATTGCCAGGCAACTGATTAATCACTTGAGCTTTCTGGGTAATGGATTAACCTAAGGTCTGAACTACAGGGATATTTACTGATGTTAAAAATAATAGAAACTGTTTTGGGTCTGTTTTGGGGCCAAATGAGAACAAAGAGTCCATTCAGAGGCTAGAGTGATGGGCTTGGTTCTTATCAAAATCCTTTTCTCCAAGTTCTGTAGTCCCATGATAGCCTAGTCTCAGTCGAATAGCATTTTTCATTTGGTGGTTTATTTACCTAAACTAAGTGAACAAGTGAAACATTTTAAATTGCATAGAAAAATTTCCCAAGAGCTACAGAAAAAGTCGTATGTGGACAAATCCTTTTCAATAACATTGAATGTGACCTAGAGAGTGTAACAGAGTATAACATCTATTTGCTTGTCTTGATTAGTCTGGGAGCCAAATGATAGAGCTGGATAGAGATGGTGACTGATAAGTGTCAACATGCTGCAAAGTCGGAAAACACATGCAAAATAAAGAATGCTGCAAGTCCACTCACAACACAATGGAAGTTTCTGGGGGACAATAAAATGAGAAGCATTAGGGCTGAATATATGGTATATCAATATATATTCAAAACGAGATATAGGATAACCCAATACTGTTTACATTGATATACTCTTATTGTGGGTTAAAAATACGTGTCTGTTAAAGATAATCAATATAGACCAATAAGTATTCCTTTTTGGTTGTAAGTAACTTGAGAGCTGTGGCCGTGACGTTGTATGGAATCCTTGCATTGTCAGCTAAAATCAAACCTTGCAGTTAGTGTTTCATGGTGGAATTTGAAGGAGGGCGGTAGTTTAGCACCATTTTAACGTGTAGTTTAATTTCCGGATTGTTACTATTATTGATTTCCCTGTTTTTTGTTAATTTCTTTTATTACCTCATTGGGTTAATTTGTTCAATTTCAGTCACACCTGTGTCAAACTATTCTCTCGGTACTCAAGCCCGCTCTGAGTTTGTATCAGTACAATATCGTTAGTCTAGCATTACATTTCAGCATACCTTTGAGTGGGTGCCTTTTGGGCTGTTCTGGTTCTGTCTGATTATCCATGTACTGACCTGCTTTGTCTACTGCCCACTGCTTCGAGCCCAGGCCCCTTTGGATTGTTGGAGCTGCTGATTGCTGTATCCTGGACCCTGACTTCTCCTCAACATTGATCTGTCTGCCCCCTTTGTATCTTTGCTTGCCCCTTGAGGTGGGTTTGCCAGTAAAACCTAGCAGGGTCTCAGTCCTCCCTGTGCTCCGACAGTTAAACCATTAATCTGATATTAAAATATATGGGTCATTCTCATTTTTAAAAATTAAAAAAAAAAAGTTTCATTTTGAATGCAGTGTTTTTTAGATGTAGAATAATTGGCATCATCTTAACTTTCAGGTATATTAAAAGTGTTATTTGTTGCTTTGATTTAATGATATTTTAAAACTATTTTCCCCAGTTTGGGTAGGCAGATCAATGTCAAAGCACAGGCAGAGTCCAATGGAAGAAGAGTATGTGCAGAAATCTTTTATATAGAGATCTGTAGGATTGGTAAGCTAGATCTTGAAATAAAATCACAAGGATGCGTGAATCAGACATTTTTTGGATATGTTCCACTCCTGTATCCATGGGGGGGGGGGGGGGCAACAAGTTAGCAATGGGGGGACAGCATAAATAAGGGGGGGTGCCAAGATAGCAATGAGGGGTGCCAACTAGGTAAGGGGGCACCAAGTTAGCAATGGCATCTGCTGACTAGGTGAGGGGGGTGCCAAGTTAGCAACTGGAGGTGCTGATTAGACAAGGGGGGGACGTCAAGATAGCCATGGGTGTCATAACCTACGCAGGGCACGGACCAGGGAAGCAGGAGCAGACGACGAAGGATCGGGGAATAAGGGATTTAATAGGGAGACGGAGAGGCATACAAGGCAAAGCGCTACACAGACTTTACTGGACATCAGACGTTAATGACAGAACTAGGGAAACATACTCTGACGCGGACTTAAATACACAGGACTAATGAAAAACAACTCGAAACAGCTGATGATACGGGGATTCCACACGAGGTTAACGAGGGGGGCGTGGCACACAGGAGGATCGGACGAGCAGGGTATGACAATGGGGGGTGCCAAGTTAGCAATGGGGGTGCTGACAAGGAAAGGGGGAGCGCCGAGTTAGCAATGGGATGCGCCAAGTTGGCAACTGGGGGTGCTGACTTGGCAAAGGGGAGCGCCAAGCTAGCCATGGGGGGTGCCAAGTTAGCAATTGGGGGTGATGACTAGGCACGGGGGGTGCCTTATACATAAATAAATCTATATTGCCTATATTGCTAAAACAAATGCAATTTTTTAGAATCCTTTTGCCGTATTTAGCATTGGAAAGGTATTTTGCACAATGTTTTTATTCCCTTCTTTCTCACAGTGTAAAAGTTTTTTTAATTAAAAACTAGTCTATCAGTTATCATGCCAGAACAGCATTTTTGGATGTTGGATAATGAAGGAATGATAAACTTTGCAACACTTTGAAACCTAGTAGGGAAATGAGAGCATTAATAAGGACAAAATTTAAAAATGTAAAACAAATGAGATAGGATTGTATTTAAAGATTTTTTTTCCTGGGTGAAGAAAAATTTACTAGAAAACGTATGAATGAAAACAATAAAATTGGTTTCATGACACTTAAATAGACCTGACAATATAGCGTTTAATTTAAACAGGTTAGGTGAGGCAACGTAAATGTTTTACATGCAAACAAGCACTACCATTTTATTAATTTAACTGCCACTCGACTAATGTATCTTTATGATATTCCCAGAATAATATCGCTGGCCATGCAATTTAATTTACCCATAATTTTTTTAAGCAAGTTTTTTTTCTTCTTTTAACCAAGGTGCTTTACTGTGCAATTTCCATTTTTTAATGGAATGATGGTGGACATCAGATTTCATCTTTCCATTCCCTTAAACAAATTGTTTGCGATGCAAGGGAATGGAAAAGTACAGTTTGAATCAAGTTAGAAAGTAGCTTTGATGAGAATTATATGATACTGTCACATCTGGTCTGTAATTCCCTAGTTACGTGCAGGGAAGTCAGTCCCCATGAGTATATCAGCATATCCACGTCAAGATGATGTCAATGTATAATCTCTCACCTCTGCAATCAATGCAATCTGGTCAATGTTCATTCTGGTCAATATTTCCTTGAGTCTTGAGGTTTGGGTTCTTTCCCACCTGGGGCTGTTATCATGATCTGACTTTCTGTTCCCGATCTCTTGATTTTCTAGTTTTGTTTGGTTCTGTGACTTGAGTTGTTTGGTTGAACTTTCTTGTTCTGGCCACCATCATTCAAAATGGCTTAATTCTTAGAAATGAAGTTACACCAAGGATGTGAATTTAGTATTTTTCATAAAACTTTCGACCCAACATAAAAAGAACCAGTATTTGTGAGCAAAAGGAAGGCATACTTTAGGTAGATGTGTTTCCGTAGACATTTTAAATGCATTTTAAATAACGGGTACATTTTCATCAACACCACAAAATTCAACAGATTCCAAATAATGATGACGAGATGCTAAAACGGTGCCACAACGCCAAAATTCATCATGACATTATGCTAAATATACATTAATATGCATGTAAAACTACGTATCATACATGCACAGAAGAACTGCAGTTGCTTACAGAAATTCCACACTGATGACAACCACCATTACTCGTTGTTATATCTTGCTGTCATTAAAAATGCTAAATGAGTCTTACAACCAGACAACATCACCCTCTTCCCCAAGGCAAGGCTATATATAATCGGAGTGGATAATAGGACAGCAGGAACATAATACATATTTGAAATCTTTTGATGCGAATTGCACATTTCTGTTGAAAGATTCATGACATCTGTAAACCTATTTTACATAGAAAACTGTGTTCTCTCACAAAGCAAGCTAAAGCCTGAAAAGACCAATGCAGTATACTTTGGTTGGTATCTGTGCTTTTTTACTGTAATGAATTACCTTTTTCCAACTAATTCTACCCATGTTTACTCTAGCAGTGATTAAAACTAGGAGACTGATGTTAATCATTGTTATTAAACCCCCTACGGCACACTATCCTCAGAATACAAGCTAGGTCAAATACAAACAAATATGCAAATTAACAATTAGACTTTGTTTTAATTTAAATTAAACCAGATCTGTTTAATTTAATATTCATGTGGTTCAGAAGATTAGGACACATTGCCAGTCGGCAGAAGATCTCTGGTTGAAATCCCAAGGTCAGCAGAGTGGTTCCACCATTGGATACTTTACTGAGACCCTTAATCCCCAATTGCTCCAGGAACTGGTTGACTCCACCATCTCATAAATGCATGTCCTTTTGGATCAAAGTATCTGCTAAATAAAATGTAAGGGGCCAACTCTTGATCTTGTTTTTATGCAGAAAATGCCTTCTGAGATACCTCTACATTATACTACATATCACAAGTGTACACCTAACTCAAAACGTGTGCCCTAAGCTGCATGGCACAGTCTGTGGGAAGGGAGATAACCATAACTTGCATGCAGAATAAATCAAATGGGAGGTGCTGTCTGTTTGTTTAGTGTCAGATGAGGATGTTGACGGCCGGTGACTGACGCTACAACAGCGTTGTTGAATTTCTATTCTCAAATCCTCCATGGTGAGCATCATTCGGTATATAATTCAACAACCTTACCCTGAAGAACCATGTTCCCCTGAAGGAGAAATGGCTGGCAAGAATGTACAATCACCAAAGGCAGGCAACACAAGAAAATAAAATTCCGATCTGACATTCACGACCACTTTACACATTGCAAGTTAGTCAAAATAAATGAAGCGATGCTGACTATCTGTTTGTTGTCGCTTAGCTGAAAATGCTGTAAGGTCATCATATATCTGTAAGAAAATTTGATTAAGAAGCAGTAATCACATAAAATTAAAATGAGCAACACAATAACAAAACTGAGGGATGCGAATACTGACACATTAAACTAACTTGATGACTGAGCAAGTAAATAACACTTAGCAACAGTTGTTATCCCACAGTAGCTTAATGTATTAATAACGATGCATTTGTTTATTAACTTGGCAAACACAGATAACAAAACTTAAATTATTCAATGATTTATTTGCTACAGCATTATACTGCATAACATTTTAACAGATGAACTATATTTTATGAATTGATGTTATCCATCTACTGACCGCTTCTCCAAAAGCCATACCACCAGCCAGTCACCATTCTATCATGCCCAGTCTTGCCGCATAATGCCTCACTGGGTTTTACATTTATTTACAAACTTGCAATGGGCAATCCAGAGAAAGACATTTTTCTATTTGGGCAGTTTATTCACTGTGGAATGAAACCCTACAACATAGAGAGAAGATGCAACTCCACACCTACAAAAGCTGGGCAAGATTTGAACCCTAAACCCCAGCAGTGTGAGGCAACAGTCCTACCCCTAAGCCATACTACAGTAAATTATGTTTGTAATCATCTAAATCAGTGTTTCCCAATCCGATACTTGGGGACCCACAACCAGTGTATATGTTTGTTTCCTCTGAGCTCCGTACCAGACAGTCGACCTTTTTGCTCCCTCCTACAGAGCTGGGAGGGAGCCAAAACATGGACTGCTATGTGTCCCTGAGGACTAGATTATGAAACACTGATCTAAATTAATACAATTAATCATTATAATCATGTAACGCTATGATTTTTGTTGTTTATGTTTAGAGATATTTAGCATTTGTTTTTACCATCATGGACCTATTTGACAATAACACATAAGCACAATTATCTTTTTAATTTGTTATCCAATTAATTCATCAGAAAAGTGTTTTCATGTAGCAGTGAACATTGGTTTCCCCACTCTCTACAATAATGAAATTAAATTCATATTTGCAAATAAGTCAAAAGTAAAATCACCACAGAAGTCAATTTCAAAAGGCTCCTGCTGTCTGGCTAGAATAAAAAACTGATGTTGGAATAGTCTTTGAAATACCATCTTTTACACAATTGATTTTTGAATTTTCATTTTCATGGCAGCAAGTGCTGGAAAACCTGGTTCACAAACTTGAGTGCCGGCAAATGAAATGAAACTGCCTGCAATTTGTTTGCCAGGAAAAGGTAGAACACCAGAACTCTCCAAAAGTGCCTGCCACTGAATTCATGCTGTGTCATCTCAGTTGTCTTCAAAATTCACATTTTTCACCCGCATAATTATGTCCACAAGATATGGCATTATTTAAACCCGTTTATCTATTAGGTCAGCTACTGGTTATGTCAGTATATAGGGTTGTTCAGAAGCTTATTGTGTAGTACTATCACTTAGCACCTCCAGGTTCCAAGTTTGAGCCCCGGCGAAGAGGGCTTGAGTCCTTACTATGTGTGTGCAGATTGTGCTTGTTTGGGCCATGTGAGATGGGTTTTATCTGGTTTCTCTGGTTTCTTTTCACAGTCCAAAGATATGCCTTCAAGATACCCATAATGCATCAGGTGTGTGCATGTCACCTGTGATGAACTGGCATCCTCTCTAGTGTGTACCTCTACCTTGTGTGTCAGGACCGGTCCCTGTTTTGTCTGTCATTTCCCTGTTTGGTCAGCTGGTGTTACTGGCCATCCTATTCTGTGTTCCCCTAGTTGGTTCCATAGGTTTGGTACCCTTCATAGGTCCTAGTGTGTTCCCTGGCTCCTCAGGCATGCCACACAGCTAAATGGGGTAAGTGGGCGGTTCCAACATAAGCAACTCTTCTGTTGTGGGTTTGAGGCTGGTTAGAAACCAGCTCCACCCTTTTGGACATTTGTGTGTTCTCATGCCCTTGTTTTTGTTGTGCATATCTTATTAATTATGTGTTCTTGTTTGGATTCTTGTTCTGTAGTTATGCCTGATTGTAGTTTCGTAGTAATGTCTGTACCCATGTTTCTGGTATCCCCTAGTGTTTGAACCCTTAGTATTTGTCAATTACCTTCACCTGTTCCTAGTGTGTTAGTAGTAATTAGTAACGGCCCACACCTGTCCCTCATCATAACCATGTTATCTTTGTATTTAAGTTCCTTCCCTTGCTCTGTTCCTCAGTTCCTCCTTTTGTTTGCTCCCTGCTTGGTTCCTGTGTCTTATTTGCCTGTGTTTAGTGTTAATTTTCCCTCATGTTATTTATAGCATAGTTAGTTCTTTTTTCTACCTGCCTTGGTTTCACCCCTCATGGTCCCTTTGTTTCCTGTTTGTTTAGTCTGTCTATAATAAAATTCCTATTCTCCGTAAGCCTCACTGCAGTTTGTCCTTCCTTCTATCATGCCTCGCCATGACATTGTGTCCTGTCCTGCCAGGGATAGGCACCTGGCTCACAAACCTGACAAGGATATGTGGTTATAAGATAACTTTACGTTGCTTATCCATATATAGTAGTATTCCCTGACACTATATGCTTGTAAGAAGTGAAAAAAATACATTGAACAAAAGATAATTTTGCATTCATAGATCCCCTAAATTCCATTAACAAACTTATGAATAGTTTGTGGTCCACATGGTAGCAACACCTGCTGTAGAACAACAAAAGATTTTACAGATTGCAACAGCTACAGGCTATTTTCCTGGAGAAGAATATGCAGTCAAATAAATAATTATACCTCCAGCTTTCCCATTCGTACCCCCTAGCCAGGTTCTAGGTCTAAGCGGAACAAAAAAGCCACGCTAGTGACAGTGCATGTTTACTTGGGAATAATTCTGTGCATCAATAATAAATAATATATTAGGATGCTTGAAATGAAACCCCACAGCCCACAACAGCGTTTCCCAATCCAGTCCTTTGGGACCTGCAGCCGGTCCATGTTTTTGCTCCCTCCAAGTTCCCTGCCGGACAGTCTACATTTCTATTCCCTCCCACCTCCCGGTGGAAGTAAAAACATGGACTCTCTGTGGGTCCCAGAGGACCGGATTGGGAAACACTAGCCTACAAAGTACCAGTGCGTAGCATAATGCCAGCCATGGAGTAAGCTTGAGCTGAATGTCAGGAATTATATTCTCCCACTTGTATAGCATTACGCAGTAGCCTATTGCTCCGCTATCAAATGCAGCTGAAGGTTCTTAGTCTCAGATGAAAATAAATTTCTTCATGAAATTCATGAAATTACTCATTTTTATATCCAAAGACAGGGACGGGGAATTTGCTTCCTCTCTTTTCCAGAAGTTAATTAATATGGCTGTCAATTCACTACCAATAATCCTGACAAAAAATGCGGCCGAAAAACCTCTCCAAAAAGCTAAAAGCGGGAAGCCTGGAGATTTATACTTTTATATTTAAAAAGCTGCAAATTCACCCCAGCAATTCAGATTAAATCACATGGCTTAAGGGTAAGGTAGCAACATCCACCCAGCGGCAAGAAATCTAAATTCAGTTCATTAACCACTATGCGGTATGTTACGCTGTAGGATTTCGCCAAAGAATAATTCATCGCATTGAATCATCGGCTAAAGTTTGACTTTCTGATTAAATATGTACATAGTGTCCATGACAATAAGTTCATTGCTACGGAAACCTGCCTGCATGCCACTGGCAAATCCGCATCGGTCTCCCTGTTCTTAGCTCAGGCTGCAATCGATAAGGCCAGAAGCCGTTTCTCCCGTGTGTGAGATATCTAACAGAGACTGAATGTTTTCTTTAGCTCGACTGCAAGCCAGCTAACAGAGCTGAAATATCTCACTACTATATGATTATGATACATAAATCACACTGAGCCATGTGTTACACTTTGTATTCCTGGAGTGTTCTCACTTTTTTTGAACAGAGAACAACTTATAACTTATTGTTAAAATATATAGTTATTTGCCTTTGTTCCCGAGATCACATCTATTCCACATAATGGAATATTCAGATTACCACAGTAATGGCCTTCATTGCCCCCCCCACCCCATTGTGGTACTTTATCTTTGCTGCAAAGTAATGATATTGTATAACGGAAATTGCACAGTAAATCTGAAAACAACGAATGACCCAAAATGTTCAAATGCTCGCATTGAAAGGCTAAGATAACAGAGATGTGTAATTGCATTTCAAGAAAGGAGGAATGACAGAACATTTCATTGCCTCGAATTACTCATAATAATCCCATCACACAAGGACTGAGTAGATTGTAACTTTGTAATTAAACTTGTGGAGCATGACCACAGGGGATGATAATTATGAACCATTGTGACTGGTTTACTGCATAACTCAAGTGTGGCTAAATTCCAGTGTAAAAACAACACAGTGAGAGGTGAATGACCTGCATTAGATACTCTGAAAAAGACAAGGCGAGAACTTAGTAAAATCTGCAATATTCTACATAAGGACCAGACCACTGTACAAAAGCATCAACCATCAATATCAAATACTGTTATGCAAATAATGCAATATTCCACAATAAGGAATTAAATGTATTTAACTGCCAGTCTTTAATATTTAATATTTAAAATCCGATATAGATGTAGATGCAGAAGAGCATTTCCATATATGAGAAAATTACACTTTTCCTGAATACAGCAGTTCATCAGTGACTCAAACCATTTAAATGAAACTCTGAGCAACACCACAAGGACCCCTTCATGCCACTGAAGATACAATTTTCTCACACAATCCATCCATCTGCTTATCCAGGACTGAGTCACAGGGAATCGTGAAGCCTATCTCAGGCAGCATAGGGTGCAAAACAGGGGAATGTTTTGGACAGGATGTCTGTCTGGTGTAGGGCACATGCATGTGTATATATAATCATGTGCTATAGGCAATTTTTAGCAACTCCGATTAGCCTAACCGCACATCTTTAGAACGCTGGAGTAAACCAATTCATTCATGGGAGAACATGCAAACTCCATACACTGCAAAGGCACAGGGTTTGAACACCTAATTCCAGAGGTGTGCGGCCACAGAACTACCTACCATTTCTACACAATCTCCAGGGACAAATTGGTAAAAACTAAATTCTCAGTACCTGTTTGACTCATTTGCATCTTACCGGCTTTTAGCCTGTAGTTACAGTAAATGTGAAAACTAATATTAAAACATTTTTAAATGGCGAGGTAATTTTTTTCTTCTTTTTCTCCATTGTTCATCCATGGCATCCTTGCTATCTAATTTAGATGTAAATTTCTGAAAAATTGGGTCACTCACTGTCATTTGAAACCCAACCAAATTAGTTATCAGGAAGCAGATTAGCATATAACAAAATTTCGGAGGCCACTATTGCATGCTGCTGATAATTATTCAAAAATTATTTAAATTTGAAAATGTAAAATAATTTCATAGCATCTCCTTTATCTTTTATCAGAAACTCAGGGGTGAGCAATCAGGCTCTAAATGGCCATGTTTTTATTGTGTCCCAGTATTCAGCTGATTAATTTAAAAAAAAAAAAAAAACATTGAATTGAAAATAGCATCATGTAGCTTTTACAGAAAAATTAAAAATAAATAAAGATCAGCTACTAGCCAGCAAAATGCTTCAATCAGTAAATGATTCATGGCTGGAGAACTGCAGGTTATGTAATGTTCTCCCTAAGCATAAACATTAGGTAATAAACTGATTGCCAAAACTTGCAGCTCTTGCATACAAAAACTGGCCCTTCTATTCTGTATCTCTGTTTTGTTAACACATTAACTATGAAGAGATACAAACTTCTCTCCAATTGTTCTGCAATGATCCATCAAATATTTAAGTTGTGCCCCACTGGGGGTAGAAAAACTCAAAGATAATTCTGTGCAATTAAAACCATTGCACATGCAACATTATCTTTTGCCTGAAAAGGAGGTTGAAATATTGAATTTTTGTGTTCATTTTGGGAGCTTTCTAGTTGCAGATTGTGTATGTCGAGGGTGATTATCGCGTTCCTGAAAGGGGTAGGGCCTATCATCAGCTCATCCTGCAATACTGACACAGTGGGTTGGAGAGGGAGCCTCTGGCTTTGACGAAGCAAGCAGCCGCACCGGCACTCCACCTGCCTGGAGGTACGAAGGCTAACCCTCAAAGAAGCAAGAAACGCCACAGCATCGATCAGTATTCTCTCATGACTGGAAGGTGAACAAAAAGTTTTATGGCTGGTTAAAAACACTCACACTAATCTGTAAATCTCAAAGCAAGTCAATGATTCTGTGTATGTGTGTCATCGTTATTGTCAAGGAGAAAGTACATAGTACAGATATTTGATTAAAGTTATATTACTGTAATATAGTTTTACATTTTATTGCCAATATCACCCATGCGAGTCTTCAAGGAAAACTGAAATTAAGCGTATGATATCTTAATATTCATGTGTTTCTATAATCTAAATATCCATGAACAACAGACATTCCCATCTAGATAAAAACTGTAGTGTATCCCTCAGCAGATATAAAAGAACAAATATATTATTTCAGGAGAGTAAATCTTCTTTTATTTTATCGTCAAACAGCATCTTTTGATCCTTGTGAGGGCAGTGCACTTCTATAAAATCAAGAAATCTCAATTAAAGGGCCGGAAAATGCCTTCCTTTCTCAGACTCTTTGTCCTTTAAGATCTTTGCTGTGATCAGCAAGAGATTGCTTTGCTTGATTGGGCAGAACAAAGAAGATGTATAACGAAAAGTGTGTGGCTTGTGATTCACAAATATCTCCAAATCCCAAATCATATACTATATCTTCTCAACATTAAGATGCACGGATGTTCTAGGTCAGGAGACAATGAAAGGGAGACAGCCACTGGATAAAATCTTAAAACTGATAAAGACTGTTTTTCTCTTTACGATTTACTACTGTAGGAGACTGATTAGAAGATGGAAGAAATTGACAGGGTTAAAGCAAGAAAGGGATAGTGCACATGAGTGGGATCCTAGTGTGTTCGGCAAAGGTCAGCTAGTCTAAATGTCCATCATTTAAAACTGTGGGATCAGTAAGTTACGCGCCAGCTGCACAAGAATATAAAAGAAAGTAGATCAGGTCTTTGCATATCATATAATCTGTGTACCTATATTTCTTTTCCATTTTGTAAGCCACTTTTGCACAAACACAGTGGAGAATTGATTATGTAGGCTCTGTGCAAAGCATTTTCTCTAAATATGATTTCATACCTGAATAATCAAGCACTTCATAAATGGATTTGGTAGTAGACATTACAGGTTGCAAATATAATCAAAGAAATGTGGTTGCAGCTGCCTTGTAAACGAAGGTTGTAGTTATAAAACGTAAAGATTAAGTTCCATAACTGTTACCCACATTGTACCATTCCGTAGTAGATATACATAGTAAAGGCTTAATAAAACCATCAAGAAGAAATATGAATTCATTTTTATTTATTTTCCCATAATGCATTATGGAGGCCTGAAACCTATCCCTGGGAGGCCAAAGCGTGAAGTAGGATACAGTCTGGATAGGATGCCTTGCACGGCAAGTCACTTACACGGCACAATTAGGTGTGGATTTGCTGTTTCTGGGGCCTTAATCAAAAAACCACTTTGGGGTCCCACTGCCTTCTCTAGTTTAGTGACTTTTGTGGCCAACAGGGCAGCCCCCATGCATATAAATACCACTGCTGAGTACAATAACACACTGAAATCATTTTATTCTTGGGTTTGATCTCAGCGGTGGAGATGATTATGACACTGATGGTTATTAATTAGTTGCAGTGCAATAGTAGTACTATTGTTGCTTTTATTTCTCATGAATTACTTCAATGTGTCTTACATTTAGTAACCTTTACCTCTTCCAGCTTGAAAGAGTGTAGTACCTTTCTAGAAATTTTGACAGCCAGACAGCCGTGGGATTCAACCCAGGAATTTGTAAGTTACAATTCAAAGCGCTTAAGCAGGGTTCCATCATGCCAGTAATCATGCTGAGGGTAACGTGTTTGTGAACAATGTGTGTAAAATAGTATGGCCTGGCTCTGTTATCCTAAGCCATTTTATATAGAAGTGTAGCACAGGAATGAAAAGAATACTGAACATTTAAATGAGAAGTAATTGACCACAGGGACTATTTATAGTTATGTTCACTAGTGGAAACCTAATTGAAATTGAGGAGACAATTAACAAGCACAGCAGGAAGGCTGTAGGGAGGATAATGAGCAAACCGAAAAAGGGTCAGGAGTGAGCGGTTTCACATGGCACAGGGGGAGAGGGAGGAGACACAGGAAACGACCACGTTAAAGGAGGGAGCGGCTTGACATGGCACAGGGGGAGAGGGAGGAGACACAGGAAACGACCACGTTAAAGGAGGGAGCGGCTTGACATGGCACAGGGGGAGAGGGAGGAGACAGAGAAAGTAACATATTAAAAACAGTTCCCCCACAGCACAGACAATCATGCACAGTTGACGTTTCTAACAAAGGGATGGCATGACTCACTCCTCCAGCTTTGTGAGAAGTTTGCATGATTCCAAGGCCTGTGAATCCTACAGGCGACATAGGCAGCTGGCTAGGACTATACCTTCTGGGGGGACATCAACGTAGCACTACCTGTGTTACATGGGTGCCCTCTGCCAATCCGTGCAAGTAATTGGACAGTGTCTCTCGATTGCCTATAGTGTTAGATCATGTGTATGCATGTGCTATATGATGAACTGACATCGCTTGTAGAGAGGATAACCCAGCCTTTTACCCTTGGAAGAAGAAGAGTGATGACAGAATTGATCAGAATCGTGACTGGAAGGTGAAGCAGAAGTTTTACAGCAAGTTAAAAACTCACACGCTAATCTGTAAATCTTAAAGAAAGTCACTGTGTCTGTCTCTATGGCATCATTATTCTCAATGAGAAAGTATGTAGAACAGTTGTTTGATTTAAGGTATATTAATATGCAGTTGTTACAATTTAATAGTCAATCTCAACCATGCAAGAAAATATCTGGTCTTCAAAGACTGAAGTCAAACCCATGATATCTGAATATCCATGTATTTCTATAATGCAAATATCCATGTAATGACACACATCCCTGTATACAAACTGCAGTGCATCACTCAGCAGATATAATAGAACAAATATATTCTCTACCCCAACCCCTGGCAACTCTCTCCAAGATAAAGTGGTTGGAAGATGGATTGATTTTTATATATATATATATATATATATATTATTAAATAACTGTCACTAAAAAACAGAACTGAATCGTTCCTTTATTTTGAACTTTGAAAAGTCTGGTGCTACATGAATCACAAAAAGAGGCTTTCTGGACAAAGTTCCTGAAATTTCATATTTTCTCTGACAGAGAGCAGACACTCTGCACGCTCACAGCCAACTTGATTAACTGAGTAAATAGATGGTATGACATTTAGCTTCAGAGCCAACTGTACAGAGACAGTCTAACACGCAGGTGTCAAACTCATTCTGTGTATAGAGTATAAGCAATCTCATTCAATCCACCACACAATGCATAACTTAACTGATTACGCATAACTGATTAATTCTTCTTTGAAGTGTGAGTTAAATACAGCAGCCTTACCTATTCCCTAGTAGCTGTGCCCATTCTGAGATTTAAACTTGCACCTCTATGGTAACTATACCAGGTTTAACTATAATAACTCTGTGTGGTAAATAAATTGTGGTGAATTTCAAATATAAATATTTAATTCAACACTTTATAAATGTAGTTCTTCACATCTTCTACGTTGCCTTTTGAAGACAAATTTCATGCCAGTGCTCACAGAAAGTCTCAGGGCACTTACTAAGTTTTGTAAAAATGTTACAGTTTTATTGGTTTCATAACAAAAATCGATTGAAAATCAACGTCTCTTCATGTGTCATCTACACAGATATTTTCTTATTGTCATACTTTGTTTTTTGACTGACTCATTCAGTTCTGTTCTTGCCATTTTGCTATTAATTGCAGTTGTAGTCACTGGCTCCCAAGGGGATACTAAACACAAATGTTTGGTGCTTTATGTAATTTCAAAAGTGTTACCTATTAAAAAAGCACCCGGTGAGACCGCTGATCAATGAACTTCTTAACTTGGAACAGCTGTTATAGAACTATAATTTGGGTTTTGATTTATTACTTCTTGAAATTAATGTTTTACTTTAAAATACTGGTTGTTTCTAATGTGATATATTTTTGTAAACAAATGACGCAATGATTTTTGTTATAAGGGCAATATGCTTGGGAAAATGTTTACTGAATTAAGCAAGCGTCCCTATTTTCTGTGAGTGTGGTATCTGTAATCACAGTGATGGTTCTTAGTTATTTATTCATTAGTGGTATATTAGCCAGATGCTTTTATGCAACACAACTGACACTAGATGGCAAGATTACAATTTACACCTGGTCCTGCAGTATGAACCCATGATCTTTGCATATTAGCGCAATGCTCTGCTTATCGAACTAGACTAGATGGTGTAGTATAAGCAGGCTTTGGGAGTAACAGAATACAAGTAACTTTTTTACGTATTCTGGATACAAAAAATAAGTAACTGTATTCTGTGACAGTTACTGAGAAAAGGAAATGTAATCAGATTACAGTTACTTTTATAATAATTCGGAATTATTATAATAATTATTATAATTTAATTCGGAATGATATATTTTACATACTGACATGCTGTTTCCCAACTACATACACACACAGTAATCAGATTAACCATCAATGGTGCCACAGCCTCACAATAGCACAGCTCTTTCTTTCTCTGCCTCTTGATCACCGCTCCCTGTCTTTGGGATCTGGGCATCTTTGAATTGACTGCGCCGTTCCCCAATCGGACAACGTCATTTGCTGAGACGGGGCTCTGAAGCAGACGGAGGACGAACCCACTGAGTCTCCGGCATAGCCACCTGCAGCAGAGAAAGTGGACTGGGAGAGTACAACAAGGGAAGGAAAACAGATAAACACGCAGTACCACGTAAGACCCCCACCCATAAGAACAAGCTCATCAGCTAAATGAGTTAATCCAGACTTTATAACCAGCGGGACAAAGCATCTGCTAAAACATTCTCGCATCCCTTCTTATAATGGATATCAATGATATGGTTTTGCGTCAGTGGCCAATGCATCAGATGCTGACTGTGGATTCGCATATGTGACAGCAAAACAATAGGGTTGTGGTCAGTATGCACCACTATAGGCAGTGTGCTAGAGCCTTTGTAGACTTCAAAGTGGTGTAACGTTAATAAAAGTGCTAAATATTCCTTCTCAATTGTGGAATAGTTGTACTGATGTTTATCATAATTTGGAACAGTATGAACTGGAGCATTGCCTAGTAGCAGCTTCGCATGCTCAAAGGACTCCTGACACTCTGGTGTCCACACAAAGGCACTCAGAGGAGTGACCACAGTCAAGAAGCTACAGCAGAAACACTGATAATATCCGGCCAATACTAGGAAGCGTCAAAGCTGTCGTCTTGTGGTAGGCACAGGAAAGCAGCAAATGGCCTTTGTCTTCTACTTTATCTTCCACTGGCCATATTTAAGCTTGGCCAATAACCTCTCCCAAACAGGTGATAGTGGCTTCCCCGAACTCACACTTAGCCAGTTTTCTGTGTAAACAGTACCTCTCATATGATGTGTTGATGTACCTCTTGTACAGCATAAGTCCCTCCTACTTGCAGCAGTTTCCTCCTACCTGTGGCATAAGTCCCTCCTACTTGTGGAGTAAGTCCCTCCTACCTGTGGAGTAAGTCCCTCCTATCTGTGGAGTAAGTCTCGGCTACTTTTGCCTGGCTCCAGGCTGCAGACGTACGTTTCTTGATTGCTTTGCTCTTTTTTTCTGATTATTATTTCTTACCTCCTGACTATTGTTTTTCTTATTTTTCTTCTTGATAATAAAAAAAAGTTAAGTTCTGGTTTTCATTCTTAGGCTCCTAGTCAGATTGTAATTTATGAATCAGAAGGGCCTCTTTTAATACACTTCCTATTTTTTATATTTTTGGCGTAGTCAGTGTGGCGTCTTGTGTTGGGGTGAGAGATCGGAAAAGACTCTGGCTTGTCTACTCTGGGACAAGGCCCAACAACACAATTTCTGCTCCCCTGACGGCTTGAATCAATTTGCTTCACAATAAATAAGCTTAAATTCTGACTATGCGGGCATGCACTGACGGAATTTCCACACACATAAATCTGATATAACACCAGCTCCCTTTTATTCCTCCGACATATGTCTTATCTGGTAATTGTTTATGAAAAATGATTTAGATGTCACATGATCAGCAGTGAGTGTTTTATTTCGAAATGAGGGCAGGTGTCATCATTCTAACAAAAACATATGACTGTTGGAAAAACTGGCTGTCCTTCATTACAGACTCATTTAGTTCTTGATCTTCCAAAGATAAATTGAGATTGGTAGCACAAACATTTTTGCTTCTGTTTTGATCAGCTAATAATATCTCCCAGATGGAACCTTTTAATCTTTCCCAATACTGGGTCGGACTCACTCTCTATCCAACTCTTCTATTTAAGCAATATTCCAGGCAGACACTTGACAAAAAAAGAGACTAAATTCATTTCAAAGACTGTAATTGGCAATTAGGAGGAAAGGCGTGTTCATTTCATGTCTACGGTATTGACTAGACATGTAAGTAGATATTTCCTTTTTAATCTAAAGTAATCGGTGACATATTTTAATGATCTTTCGTATAGGTCATGCCTGTCACTTGAGTGACAGGCTTTAAGTTGTAGGCTGGTAATTAACACAATAGGAAGAACAAGGGATTGGCTCATGGCAGCTTCTCAGAGACGCCAGAGGTGTGTGGAGATACATTATATCCCTGAATAAAAAAGGTACAGTGTAGTATATCAGACACTGGTGGAGGTAAGTACTGCGAGTATGGGGAGAATGAAGCTCAACGGATTGCACATTTTGCTCACTTCTTCAAGATCACTAGTTTAAATCCCACCTCTATTCTGTGTGTGCGGGGGTGGGGGGTGTTATGTATACATTGTGGGGAACGAATGTCCACACAATGTGATAAAAACCTGTTATTTTGACATTGTATGGACCATTTTTCCAGTCCATGCAAGGGGAAACTAAACATGTCTGAAATCTTGTATTTTGTTTGGTTACTTATGGTTAAGGTTAGGCCTGGGTAGGGGTTAAGTTTGTCATGTTGTGATTAGAGTGTTTCCCAATGTATGGGGAGTCCCCACAAAGATATAATTACAAACCTGTGCGTGTGTGTGTGTGTGTGTGTGTGTGTGTGGTATTCGCATGTTATCCTTGTCTCACTGGGTTTTCAAGGGTGCCTAAGGGAGTATAGCATCCTCAAATTAAAAATTTGCACCCTCAGGTGGAAGTCAATCAGTGCATGACTGCAACATGCTCGTGGGGATTGTGCATCCTCCCTAATTTCAGATGCATCCTTAGTGACTGTGTCTGGACCCGGCACTGTTAAGGCCTTTTATTATTCTATAATTGCAAAAATTTGCAATACGATTCTGAGGCTAGTTCTTCTGTTAAGAGGACCAGATGTATTTGACCTTACTGCCCTCCAAATATAAATTAGCATTAAGAAGCAAAAGACAGTTTCGAAAACTATTGCTTTTTTACGCGATGCTTTGCCGTTACATTTTACAGATTTTACAAATAAGTATCTCACTCTTTAGACTGTCTTGCTTCCACTAGGTTGAATTTTTTTTTTTCTGTCGTTTACTTCGCTTCTCACCATCTGATGTGACTCAAACACCTGGCGCACCCACGTTAACGGTCCGTTGAAAAAATGTGCTCATGTTTGTGTTTCACCTGTTCCCAGCGCACAAAACTTTACCCCAGATAAATGTAAACAGTAACAATAATAATAATACATTTATCTTAGACCCAAGTAACATACGTGCCCCTGATACCGTCCCCGAAAATACTAGGTCCATCCAATCCCAAAAACCCATCCAGTGCAGACAGAAATTTACCATCTGAATTATCCTGATCATTTCAAAGTGTATTTCAGTAATGGTTCAGTTTCATAAACTGCTAACAATCCTGGAACCACATAGCAGGTAGGGACACACACACACACAAACATCATGAGCTTAATAGCCAATCTAGGTGATTGACAGATATTCAAAGCACAGAATCAAAACTCTGCAACATATATACAAGATCATGATCAGTAGCTTTTGACGGATGTAAAAAAAAACATAGAAAAATCTGTTCAGAAAACTGCTAACAGACAAAGGTGTCGGAGTCGGTGTGTAATGTGATTAACACAATGTGAAGTATTTATTTTTAAATGTACAACAATTTTGGATATAAAATACGGACTTAGTGCAATGGCCTTTACTCTTGCAGTCCAAAGAGATGTGGTTGGGCTCACTGACAGTTTTCAGTTGACCATTGTGTGTGAGTGCTTGAGTTTATGTGCCTCAAAATGTACTGACATCCCATCCTGGGTGTACCCCTAACCTGGACCCGCCAGTGACCCTGAAACAGAAAAAAATCCTTTGCAAGATGAGTGACGCTGCAATAACTTACTCCTCAAAGCCTTTTTATACACCTGGACTCACTGGAAAATGGCATACAAGTTCTCTGCAACATCCATCCATCTCTTTTCTATACCCAGTTGTTCTATGCAGGGTCACGGAGGAATAATCCAGGATGGGTCACCAACACCATTTACACTTCGAGACAATTTAGCAACTCTGATTTATGTTTAGCATGTTTTTGAACTATGGACAGGAACTGGAAAACCCAAAGAAAACACACATCTGCATTGGGAGAACATGGAAACCATAAACACATGGCGTGAGGGCAGGTGCGTGCAGCAAAAGTGCTAACCAAAGCGCCACCCCTCTGGATTCTGTGCCACCAGAGAAAGGAAAGAAAACAAGTATCACCTTGTTATAATGTATCAAAATAAACTCTGAAATTCCAATTTAGGATACACCGCCATGGTGATTCTCCTGTGATTACGGGATCCTGCAATGGACGCCTTATTCCCTTAGGAGTATTTGGTAATAGGCACATCTTTGGAGGTCTCTGCTTCCTGACAGACAGTGTCTGTAGGAGCAAGGAGTGTGGCGGGAGCAGGGCAGTCACCAGCTGGTTATCGTCTTCCTGCACGTCTGGGGAGCGTTTTAATGTCACTCTGGTTAAAAGGGCTTCTCAACTCCACCGCCTGCAGGAAGGGCTGAGTAAACAGCGGTTTCAGACAGGTAGTCGGCCAGACCTCTCGTCTCCTCCCTCCATCGATGTGGCCCCAAGCTGGAGGGACACTTCTGCAGCCAGGGCGAATTTGGGAGGTCGCTGGAAGCGGCAGAGACGGGATCGACGGGACAGTGAGAGGTTTTCGCCACTCCCTGTTTAAACAGCTGGCCCAGCATGCTTGACATTGTTCATTACTGCTATAAAGCACCATCGTTTACTGGAAGGCAGATTAATGTGCACCATTTTTTTTCATTGTAAAACAGTGAAATGAAATGTGAACACGTGTAAGACATTTAAAAATAACTGACAAAGGAAAATATACTTTTAAAAACACCCTGGAATCGTATATATTTTCATAAAAACTTGTTTAAACAACAATTCCTATAAAATCTATTCCATTCACATGTGATGTCTCTGCAGTAAAAAATCATTCTTTTAAAAACTGTAAAAAAAAAAAAACTCACAGGCTCACAGCCAAATATATTGTGCCATTTGTGTACTACCCAGCTGAAAAAAGGCATCGATTCCCTTTGTAAAATATTCCCTGAGAAGCATCATGAAAGTGCTTGTTTATTAGCACGGACAGCACATGTATTTCTAATGCTGCTTTTCCGTGACTTCCTGTTCCATTTATCATTGCTACTGCTGTCGGATGACCTGGCTCCACAGCCGTCCTCTGGTTTTATTATTGAACAGGCTCCCCTCTCCTCTCAGTTTCCAGATGTCGACACCGGAGCGACCTCTACACAGTGAGTTTATCAAAAAGGTGTCCAAGCACAGAACTGTTGCTGGTTAAATCTGGTAGATAAGAGCGGCAAAAATACATCTTTGTGCAATATAAAAATAGCATTTCAGAGGTATCCTTTCGAAAACAAGGCATTCCCTCTAAAAGTGGCTATTTCATGGTAGGGAAGATCATTTTCAAAGAAGAAAAATATGATGTTTGGACAAAGAATTTCTTATCCTGGAAAAAAGACATCTTTCCTATACATCTATAAATGATATATCAGATGCCCAATAATTTCCTTCCAACGACTTTATGAGTCCACACGTTATTGTTTTATACTGTATGAGTACCATTGTGTAGTTCACTGGTGGCGTAAATCAGTTCTTGTTTACTGGAGCTCTTTTCTAACAGAATGTGGTGATGATATATAGAAAGTGATGGACAATAGATAGAAACCATTTTCAAATATTCTCTATCACCATTTATGCCTATTATGGGATGTATATAATGCATCATGGGCAGAATAAGGTTTTGGGCATATTTTGCATCCAGCCAACTTCCCACACTGTCAGTTCTATCAGTATGCATTGCTGGAATTCATTCTGCTGTAATAGTGTTACGACCTGGTCTAGGATGGGCCCAACATATAAAAATAAGGGGAACAAGACCAAAACTATGCCAAGACCAAAACTGCGGTTGCTTAGCATTTTTATTCTTGCTCCATAAAGTGGTTATGACTTCAGAAGTCGACCAAGCCCAAAACATAAACAAATTCTCCCTAACTATACACTAAGTAAGTTAACTAACTTAAACCAAAATTAAATAAAATACGTTTCCGGTAACACTTTGCTTAAAGCACTCATCATAATGCGTTATAGATACCTTCATAATGAACATAAGAACATAAGAACATAAGAAATTTACAAACGAGAGGAGGCCATTTGGCCCATCAAGCTCGTTTGGGGAGAACCT